>RXON01000191.1:0-67291 GCA_009667805.1 Leptobrachium leishanense
GTACTGAAGCAAACGACATGAAACTAATCAGATTTGTTTCACAAAGCACCACTGGCCAATGGACAGCTGAACATTTAACCCTAACTTGCCTTTATATAACAGCAGGATTTGATACATTGGGGTTTTATTTAATGATCTAAAATGCGACTCGATTTGATAACGTATTTTCCAGCGCACGTCTAATGTTAACCACAAAATCATTAACTCCTTCAGTTTCCACCAATCAGGAACTTGCTGAAAAATAGCTAATTGATAGTAATGCATTAGAGGAAAATACTCGAACACCTTTAAATGTTGATTATCATTGAAACACGGGGGTCTCTTTCTCATCCGTTGTGGTGGTGGGGGCCTTCTTGGTTCTGTGCCATGGGGACAGGACTGAGACCAACCAGTGGTAACACAGGCCCACCTGACTGAAGCCCCTTTGATGATCAGCACTGGTTTAGTTTTGCGCTGCCTGAATGGGGACTCCAGACCTCCTCATTGTGCAGTAACGCGGCCTGGAAGTAGCGGGACGTAGGGCTTTGTCTTATAGGCCACCCTCAGAGTCGACCAGTCACGCACGGAGTTTCCCATTAAACTTAATGCTCTGAGCTGAGAATTTCCCCATTATAGGAAATGTAAACACAATATTGCGGGTCACAGTGTCACCTCCATAAAAGGAACAGATTAGGCAAACTATATGACAGCGACAGCTTGGGCCACATTTTGACATCACAGATCTAGACAGTGCAGGAATGTTTAAAAAAAAAATAAAAAAAATAGGGTGAGGCTGGCGGCTGCATCGGCCCAATTTTTTTTTTTTCTATTCGGGTGTTTTTACACCTCCACATCTCCAGTAGTTCCTGACGTCTTTCTGTGCAGTTTGTGCTTCAATACAGCTTGTGTAGTGGCCACATTGTGCAGCGGTACAGGACTCGCACACAAGTTCCGTAGTGCCTGCGCAGAGCGATGGATCGGAGCTGCAGGCGCATGCACAGATCTAATCCATCGCTACCCTCTCTGAGAACGCTCGCTACAGCAATTGGTCTCACAGGGTGACGTCACCCAGCTGGTTGCTGGTGACACTGAGTGAGGAGGAAAACTCCTCCACTTTACCCAGCGATATCACCCGATCAGGGCTGGAGGGAAGAATAAAGAAGTCAGGATGAGTAACATCCCTTTAATGATGGAAACCCGCACAGCAGGGAGGTGCAAGACGCACCCGCACAGCAGGGAGGTGCAAGACGCACCCGCACAGCAGGGAGGTGCAAGACGCACCCGCACAGCAGGGAGGTGCAAGACGCACCCGCACAGCAGGGAGGTGCAAGACGCACCCGCACAGCAGGGAGGTGCAGGAGGTGCGTGTAGTATCCGCACAGCAAGGAGGTGCGTGTAGTATCCGCACAGCAAGGAGGTGCGTGTCGTACCTGCTCGCAGCTTTCCCTTCACTTAACCTTTTGGATTTTCTCTTGTTTCGCCCCCTCACAGACGGGACAGGAACGTTTTTGCTGTGAGGTGCAGCCAGATGTAGTTTAACATTTTAGGAGCCGGACATGCACGTCGGACACATCCCTTGGGATTTTAGAGACCGAGGTCTGACAACCAAGACGAAGGGGTGGGGGGGTCATAGTTTCTGCAGAAGCAGTTTATTTACAACAATACACAGACATCTCAAAACAGACAGACAGCGATTCAGCAGAATAAGACCCGTGAAAACAGATCAGACACCCGTGTCGGAACACCGCGCAGGTTACGCCTATCCCTTTACTGTGCCCGATCACCCAGACCCTGGCGTACGACCCCGTCGTGCAGAGCTGCACCAGGGGGTCTGTACCAGCCACCCCGGAGGAGTCTCAGGGACTTTAAGCATGGGGGGGGGGGTTGCTCTGCTTATGGCGCTTCCTCCAGGACTAGTGAGGGACCAGTCACTACGGGAGGAATGAACAGAATCTGAAACATGCTACAATGTGTTTATTTTACATTATATTATATAACCTCAAAGGAAAAGGGGTTCAGATTAAAAAGACGGCAATCCCTGAACTAGTGGGGCCACGGAGGAGACGAGACATGGGGGGGGGTGAGAGATGGGGGGAGAGAGAGAGATGGGGGGAGGAGAGAGAGAGCGATGGGGGGGGGGGGGGAGAGAGCTGGAGGAGGCTTAAACAAAACTGCAAATAAGTTTAAAAAATATATATTGATAACTGAAACCTGAATCTTCCTGCGGCTTTACATCGCTTTGAGACAAACCGATATCCCCCTCCTCTATTTAAAGGGGGAGGGGGGATCCTGTAACGCGCCGGCTGCAGGGGGGGGGGGGGGATTATTTTACATATTTCTATAGATGTTGGCATCTGAGCAAAAAATAATCCGAGATGTCGCCGACACAGGCAGCTTCTGCAAATGAAGAAAAAAAAAAAGTCACCCTAAAAGTTTTCGTGGCCCCAGTGAAATGCTCGAATGTCCCAGCATGCTTTATGCTCCGAACACCACGTCACAAGGTCAGGTCAGCTGGAGTCGTGGGAGGAATCGAGGGCGCCGTGTGGGTTGTAAAGCTGGCGAGGTACAGCGGGGGTTTCTTTCCGTCTTTCTGTACGTCGAACGTGGTCAGAGGTTTCATAAATAAAATTCTAGCGGGTGGTGGTTCCTCCGGCCCGTTTCACCGTCTCACGCTCGCCCGGCTCCTCCTCTCACCACAGATGCGTTTCCCGGATCTCTGCGATGATCTGGCTGGCTCGCTGCAGGGCCTGGCAAAGGAGAGATAGCGTTATATGAACGGCAGCCTCGGTATTGTGACAGCGATTCACTGCCCCAAATAGGACGACTCGCTGAGCAGTGTCTTGGTTAAGGGGCGTCACGGCTGAGACCCCCAAAAAGCCTTTCAGCAGATTGATCAGGAATTGAGTGGGGCGAGCGTCACGTGGCTGGCATCGCCGTGTAATACGGGGGACGGGGGGCGCGCGTCACGCGCCTGGCATCGCCGTGTAATACGGGGGGGGGGGCGCGAGCGTCACGCGCCTGGCATCGCCGTGTCATATGGGGGGCGAGCGTCACGCGCCTGGCATCGCCGTGTAATACGGGGGGGGGGGCGAGCGTCACACGCCTGGCATCGCCGTGTCATATGGGGGGGGCGAGCGTCACGCGCCTGGCATCGCCGTGTAATACACGGGGGGGGGCGTCACGCGCCTGGCATCGCCGTGTAATATGGGGGGCGAGCGTCACGCGCCTGGCATCGCCGTGTAATATGGGGGGCGAGCGTCACATGCCTGGCATCGCCGTGTAATACGGGGGGGGGGGGGGAGCGTCACGCGCCTGGCATCGCCGTGTAATACGGGGGGGGGGGGGAGCGTCACGCACCTGGCGTCGCCGTGTAATACGGAGGCGAGCGTCACGCGCCTGGCATCGCGGTGTAATATGGGGCGAGTGTCATGCGCCTGGCATTGTGGTATAATATGGGGGGCGAGTGTCACGTGCCTGGCATCGCGGTGTAATATGGGGGGCGAGCGTCACGTGCCTGGTATTGCAGTGTAATATGGGGGGGGGGGGTCGAGCATCCCGAGTCGCATTTCTTACCTTTAACATGTCGGCCGCCTCCTTGCGACGCTGCGCCATGTCCTCGGACTCCGTCAGCAAGTCATCGAGCAGCATGGATTTATAGAGCTGACCCACGAGCTCGCTCTGCAGTGTGTCCTTCACGTGGTTCACCAGGAAGTGCATGACGGCCTTTGGCACACTGCAGGCAGAGACACGAATCGTGACCCGCCTCACCCAGGACTTCATATGAACAGTTATAAAATCGGGAAAACCCATCTGTAAGTCAGTGGGGGCCGATCACCCCCCCAAACAAGATGTCAGCAACCATGGCCCCTCCAGATGTTTCAAAACTGCAACTCCCATGATGATCAACCACTCATTAGATTGGCTGAGGCTCATGGGAGAAGTAGTTCCAAAACACCTGGAGGGCCAAGGTTTCTGACCCCTGGTCTAAAAACCACAAAGACCAGATAATGGTCATTAAGTCCCATCAGAAAGAGGATTTGCCGCCCTTGCAATGCCCATTTATGGACTGGGAAGGAGGTGGCTTTGGATATGGGGGGGGGGGGTATCCCTTTGGGGGCTTGATGGATTTCTTTTTGCGTTTACTTGCGTCTTTCTTTGCTGCTGTGTTGGTGCAATAAAGAAAGAGACAGCAAATTCTCGCCTCCGAGTCCTTATTGAAATCTGAACTTTCCGTCATTAGGAAATTAAATCCCATCAGATCTGACCCCTATTAAAACTGGGCAGATCCTTTCGATCCCCGCACCGACTCGGAAGCAAAGAGGCGGAGCATGCACGTGTCGGAGCCGGCACCGAGGCGCAGGGCAGGGGCCTCCTCTCACCTGTCTTGAATGTTCTTCCTGACAATGAGGAAATAGGATTTAATGAGTCGCTCGATCACCTCGCAGTCTCGCTGCTCCCGAGCCGAAAGCTTCCTGGCGACGGGTACAGGCTGCAAACCGGGAGGAGAGAGAGAGGAAAGCTTATTGGGTGTTGTGTTTTTACAGACTCCGTCGCTTGTAATAAGAGATCTGGTGGGTAAAGCCTCAATGAGTCATATCTGGTAAAAGCAGCATTTTAGCAACTGAAACTATGTTCTACCCTCAAAGAGTTAATCCATTATCCATGTGTTATTTCTCCTGCAGATTTCAGATCTGGGCAGCGAGCGCAGCCTGAGGGGAGGGAGGCCATCGATCGGCCGCTTATTCCTCGCGACACGTTACAGGCAGGTTATTAAAAAGGCGCTTCGAATCTGGGATAAAAAGGAAAGGAGCCGCCGGAGGCGCCAATCCCAAAACTGAAGCTGCCGGATTCTGAGGATCAATTGTGTTCCCTCCACGAAACCCAGAGGGGTTTAATAAGTACCAGAGAATCTCTTATTTTACATTTCCAAATAATATGTAAATATTACCATTTAGTGGATAAACCACTCTGTGTGAGTCACCGGAGTCGTAAGAAATCCCCACGGCAGAAGAGATTATTTGGCAAATACTGCAACGAAGCCGCGAGGCTGAACCCCCAGACTCACCACATCCAGCAGATTAACAGCGTGGCCTTTCAGCGGGCTGGCAGGAAGTGGGATCCCCAGCTTGTTCCTCTCGTCCAGTGCCAGCTCCTCACCCTTTGAGGTTTTCAGCATCCCCCGCCAGGTACCAGTTCCAGTATCCGGGGCATTCTCGCCAGGAACTGCTGAGAGGGCACCCTGGGATAAGGAGACAGGGTCGCACAGAGCACTGACGCGGCACATTATGCGCTGATGAACTTGAACACTGTATGTCAGGACTGGACACATTTATAACAAACGCAGGAGCCAGGCCGACCGTGAGGAGGACCATTAGGAGCCAGCACAGCAGTCTGTAGATTTTTATAATCAATTAGATTGTAAGCTCTTGAGCAGGGTCCACTTCTCCCGCTGGTCTCCGTGTGTATATCTTGTTTGTACTACGCCATGGAATTTGGTGCTTTATAAATGCTTTAAATTTTAGGAGCCAGGGAAGATTCCGGCTCCTGGTTTGTCCGCGTCCTGGTGCAGACGGACCACGAACCAAACAACAGATCTGTACGTACGATCGCTTTAAACGAACGCTCGGCTGATCAGCCGCTTCCTCCTCGCGGGACGTTTTTTTTTTAAAGGCGACGTAAACCAGAGATCAGCACATTATTATGTATTTTATAGGTTTATTGCGTATCACAGAATACAGTTATGGCTGCACACATGGGCCAGACACATACAGCGCTGCTCACACACAGGGGCCCCAGCCTTTCACCCTGTATACAATGCAGCATGGGGGGGGGGGGAAATCATAGTGTGCGGAGGTGTCTGGCGATGACGTGCACAGAGCTGGAGATGGGTTACAGTGTAACATGGAGGATGGAAAGAGATAGACCAGGGGGCACAGACACTGATCATGCCGGCCACATGCTACAAGCACAGCCGCCGGCATCCGTTCATGCAATACAGAGCAGGCATGCAAAGCGTTAAGAGCCGGGACAGACCTTGGCGTCCGTTTCAGAAGAAGCAGCGGAGGAGACCTCCAGGGGAGCAGGAGCTTTGATGGACTAAAAACAGAAGAGAAGCTGAATTTACAGATAATCTGGATCTTGCCCAGAATGTCTCTAAAAAGCTTAAAAGGGTAGACTCTGGGCACCATGACCACCTCAGTTTACTGCCAAGGTCACATGGCAGAGACGTGGCAGTCTCCGTCCACTTAGTTTGTATCCAGCGCTTTTCAGGTCTTCAGATGTAGAGCAACAATATATCGAGTGACTGAGGGCGGCACGGAGAAGTGGCCTGACTGGGATCGACACATTAAAACGGACGCTCTGCTCATCCTGACCACTTTATGGTCAGGATCTGAGGGGTGATCTCCCCCCAGTTTGGGTGAAGCGCAGGAGTTTCCCACCCACCACCACCCCCAGCAGCAGTCAGGATTTTGAATTTCCCGGCTGCCGGTCATCAGATCGGTCACTAGTGATGTCACACACAAAGAGCGGGCGACGTCGCCCTCTAAGACCAATCACTGTATCAAGCGTTCTCAGAGAGGCAGCGATGGATCAGATCTGTGCATGTGCGTGCAGCGCCGATCCATCGCTCTGCGCAGGCGCTCCGGAAATTGTGTACGTAAAGTGTGTGAGCCCCGTAGCGCTGCGCAATGTGTATAGGGGAACAAACTGCGCAGAAAAGCTTCAGGGACTTCTGGGTTTGGGAGCCTGAGCCGAAAAGGAGGAGCAGCACGCGGCGAGGGGGAAAAGAGGAGGAAAATCACGAAAAATAAAAAAAAGTGAAAAAAAATTATTGTTCGGACGCATCAGCAAGATCCGCCCAAATTATATGAGGGCAAAAAAAGGGAAATCTGTTTTTAATACAGCGTCTGCATTTAGGTCTTCAAGAACAAAGATGGCCAAACTCTTGTTCTCCTGACAAGTCACAAAAAAAGCTCTCAGGGCTATAGAAATTAAAGGAGAACCCCCCCCCCCCCAAAAGAAACAGGAAGCAGAGCCAACCATGCGGGGCAAAAGCCTTTACCCACAGCCAATCAGAAGTGGAGATGGCAGTGTGGAGATGAGCTTTATTCCAGCCAATTAGAACACGAGGTAGAGCTGGCTCTGCGAGGGACTGGCTTCATCTCAACCAATTAGGAGACTGCTCGGGGGGGGGGGGGGGGCTTTATAATAGCCAATTAAAACTAGAGTTGGTTCTGCCAGGGTCCAGAGAGATCCGTCACATTGCCGTAACGATGCACTGCTGGATTTGCCAATCTATTAAAAATTACTAATTTAGGCCAGTCCTGTTTCGAACAGGTCGAGTCCAAGTATCCAGATCCCATGTATCATAGAATGTCAGTGCCGTCACAGATCACACACGCGTTACAGTCAGGAAAGGCTTACTCATTACTATATTTGCGTCGTTGACCGTTATGGACTTAGAGACACTGGGATACCCCCGCCGGGATTGGTGGACTGCGGGGGGAAGGGATACCCCCGCCGGGATTGGTGGACTGCGGGGGGGAAGGGATACCCCCGCCGGGATTGGTGGACTGCGGGGGGAAGGGATACCCCCGCCGGGATTGGTGGACTGCGGGGGGGAAGGGATACCCCCGCCGGGATTGGTGGACTGCGGGGGGGGAAGGGATACCCCCGCCGGGATTGGTGGACTGCGGGGGGGAAGGGATACCCCCGCCGGGATTGGTGGACTGCGGGGGGGAAGGGATACCCCCGCCGGGATTGGTGGACTGCGGGGGGAAGGGATACCCCCGCCGGGATTGGTGGACTGCGGGGGGGAAGGGATACCCCCGCCGGGATTGGTGGACTGCGGGGGGAAGGGATACCCCCGCCGGGATTGGTGGACTGCGGGGGGAAGGGATACCCCCGCCGGGATTGGTGGACTGCGGGGGGAAGGGATACCCCCGCCGGGATTGGTGACTGCGGGGGGGAAGGGATACCCCCGCCGGGATTGGTGGACTGCGGGGGGGAAGGGATACCCCCGCCGGGATTGGTGGACTGCGGGGGGAAGGGATACCCCCGCCGGGATTGGTGGATTTGTTTCAAAAAAGTTTTCTCAAGATTTTCAAAGCTTCATTAAAATAAATGAAAAGCAAATACTCGCCTCCGAGGGTTTATTAAAATTCTAACTTTCTGTCAGATTATAGAAAAATTAACCAATTCTTTACCTAGAAAATCCCCGGTTTAAATAATAAAGTTATCCTAGGTCAGAGAGCGCAAAGGCCCAATATATACGTCACATCAATCCCTGACTCGGGATCTGCCCGCCGCCTGAACGCTCAGCCCTGATGCACATATATAGGTTTTACCAAGTTCCTGCAGGAGGTAGAAACTGATTCGGGGCCAATGTTAGTCTTTGTGCCGTGCAGGCAGAGGGGAGGAACAGAAAGCCGCGTGCAGCACGTAGCCGGGTTACACGGTGGTTGCTCACCTTCTCGCGCGTTGGGGGTGGGAAGTCTCTAGCGAGCTTATTCCGCCTCTGCTCCTGAAAAACCATTAAAAATTAAAGGTTTCTTAAAACATATAAAACCATCAAATCACTCGAGATAAAACCAGGTGAAGTGAAACGCTACAAGATTTCTCTCCCACCACAAAATACACATTAACACTCGCCGAACAAGACATTAACATACTCTCTACCCGGTGCAATGTGAGGGGACTGAATTCTATATACATAGTTAGGATACAGATACAGATACCACAGGTTTCGCACCAGTGTACAGCGCTGTGGAATATGTCAGCACTTTATAAAGCGGTCACTTCTATATCTTAAATCTGCTTTCCATGATCTCCGTCAGACCCTTTCACAAAGCAAAAGCTCATCAGGGACTGTTCAAAAAGCAATGGAATTTTGTGCCGAAAATACGATGAATTCACTATTTAGCGAATGGTCACCCTAGAATTCCGAAGCAGTTATTGGACGTTGGCGAAAAACACCAAACGGAGAACAGAAAGTCTCCTATCCTCTTAACGAGGGCTTAAAATCAATGAACATGGGTCAAATTAAAAAAGGTCTTAAATAAAAAGTCTAGTATTAATTTCTAAAAAAAATTACAAGATATACAAAAAGTCTTAAAATTTTAATGAAAAGGGTTTTTGCAAAAAATGATAAACAGACATGTTTTTAAAGTTGAAACCTATGGGATTCGCCCTTTTAAACCTGTCGAATTGAAACGCCGAAGATTAGGACACTTCCCCAGAACTTCGGTGCAATTCAGCGTCCTGTGAATAGAAGACAATAGTTTCTACGGGGAGATTTTGGTGCCGCCGTGTTGCCCCGTATTTTGCTGTCAATTGGTCTGTATTTGGTGAAATGACATGAAATTGCAGATACTGCTGTGGAATGCACCATTCGTTGCAATTCGGAGCCAATTAGGGGGCTAGTGAATGACCCCTGTAGTCGGACCCCGGCGCAGGGATATCGGCTCGTCTTGTACAATGCTGTTACACGTTTCAGAGGTTAAAGTTAAAACGCTGATGCAGCGTCGTTCACGCTATACCGTGCACAGACATGTCTCCCTGTGTACACACAGACAGACGTGTGCATGCGCGGGGATCATGTGGGCGATTCAGTTACTCATGTAAAAGCTGTATCCGGTCATTTTTATTTACCACGACCTCTCGCTGTCTGCGACCCTGACCGCACAGACTGGATTCCTGGAAATCTGGGGTCACGCTCAGCTTCACAAAATATGCTTTAAAGCGAAATTAATGAGGTGAAAACCTTCAGCCGATCACACCGCGCTCAGAGCTGCGGCTCGAGATACTAGGGGGTCACTCTGGTATTTATGGAAGTTTTGGCACTGAAGGGACACGCGCTCACCGCTTCCTGACACCAAAAGGAGGGATACCGAAACAATTAGAAATCTGGAGATAAAAACGCGGGTATCTGAGAGATTCATACATGTACACACACAGTCCGTCACACACACAAATACTCACTTCTATGTTATTATTCATCACTCCACAGGCATCTGCAAAGTCCGGGTGCTTGGTGTTAATGTACGCCAGTTCGATCGCCACCAGATTGTGCACCTGGAAATAGAATCTGTTTAATGGTTTGCCCATCACTTATTAACCCTTTTACTGCCAAGTAGTTTTCCATAAAAGCATTGGCAGGACCCGATGGTTTTTATGGAAAACCACTTTACATTGACACACTGTAAAAATGGATGTGGCATCCACACGATACATTACACAGACAGTAAAGCTTATTTGACATTGAGAAGGCTCCTCCTGCTGTCCATAAAGTGTTATATATACAGTCATGGCCGAAATTGTTGGCACCCCAGACATTTTTCCAGAAAATCAAGTATTTCTCAGAGAAAAGTGTTGCAGTAAGACATGTTTTGCTATACACATGTTTATTCCCTTTGTGTGTATTGGAACAAAACAAAAAGGGAGGAAAAAAAGCAAATTGGACATAATGTCACAAAACTCCAAAAATGGGCTGGACAAAATTCTTGGCACCTTAACTTAATATTTGGTTGCGCACCCTTTGGTAAAAATAAATCAGTGGCTTCCTATAACCATCAATAAGCTTCTTACACCTCTCACCTGGGATTTTGGACCACTCTTCCTTTGCAAACTGCTCCAGGTCTCTCTTATTGGAAGGCGCCTTTTCCCAACAGCAATTTTAAGATCTCTCCACAGGTGTTCAATGGGATTTAGATCTGGACTCATTGCTGGCCACTTCAGAACACTCCAGCGCTTTGTTGCCATCCATTTCTGGGTGCTTTTTGACGTATGTTTGTGGTCATTGTCCTGCTGGAAGACCCAAGATCTCGGACACAAACCCAGCTTTCTGACACTGGGCTCTACAGTGCGACCCAAAATCCTTTGGTAATCCTCAGATTTGATGACTTGCACACATTCAAGGCACCCAGTGTCAGAGGCAGCAAAACAACCCCATAACATCATTGAACCTCCACCATATTTCACTGTAGATACTGTGTTCTTTTCTTTGTAGACCTCATTCCGTTTTCGGTAAACCGTAGAATGATGTGCTTTGCCAAAAAGCTCTATCTTGGTCTCATCTGTCCACAAGACGTTTTCCAAGAAGGATTTTGGCTTACTCAAGTACATTTTGGCAAACTGTAGTCTTGCTTTTTTATGTCTCTGTGTCAGCAGTGGGGGTCGTCCTGGGTCTCCTGCCATAGCGTTTCATTTCATTTACATGTCGACGGATAGTTCGCGTTGACACTGATGCTCCCTGAGCCTGCAGGACAGCTTGAATTTCTTTGGAACTTGTTTGGGGCTGCTTATCCACCATCCGGACTATCCTGCGTTGCAACCTTTCACCAATTGTTCTCTTCCGTCCACGCCCAGAGAGATTAGCTACAGTGCCATGGGTTGCAAACTTCTTGATAATGTTGCGCACTGTGGACAAAGGAAAATCTAGATCTCTGGAGATGGACTTGTAACCTTGAGATTGTTGATATTTTTCCACAATTTTGATTCAAGTCCTCAGACAGTTCTCTTCACCTCTTTCTGTTGTCCATGCTTAGTGTGGCACACACAGACACACAATGCAAAGACTAAGTGAACTTCTCTCCTTTTTTATCTGCTTTCAGGTGTGATTGTTATATTGCCCACACCTGTTACTTGCCCCAGGTGAGTTTACATGAGCATCACATGCTTGAAACAATCTTATTTATCCACAATTTTGAAAGGGTGCCAAGAATTTTGTCTAGTCCATTTTTGGAGTTTTGTGACATTATGTCCAATTTGCTTTTTTCCTCCCTTTTTTTGTTTTGTTCCAATACACACAAAGGGAATAAACATGTGTATAGCAAAACATGTGTTACTGCAATACTTTTCTGTGAGAAATACTCGATTTTCTGGAAAAATGTCTGGGGTGCCAACAATTTCGGCCATGACTGTATATATATATATATTCCAGCCCAGGGCTACAGAGAAACAAACCTCCGAACTACTCAAAACCGATCCAGCACATGGGCTGACGTGTCCGATGCGTTGAGACTTCAGCCGTGAAGTCTGGAGCCCGAATGCTAATGAATGTAATTTACAATAATCAAAATTCCTTTGCATCGCTCCAGAACATGACAGTTAATTCCACCTGCACACGCTCTTGAAGATAGAGTTAACCCCTTCATTACCATGTATCACGTTAATAGACGAGGGTCTTTAAAAAGCAGAAAAAGGTTTCATAAAAATCTGCTGAATACACAGTAGTAACTGACACTCACCATCTCGTTCGTCACCGGCAGGCGCTTCCGCAGAAGACACGTCACAACCTCCACAATGGCATCGTGCAGTTTTGGGAAGCGGAGGAGCTCCTGCAGAACGTTCAGGAAGAAATCGTTATGCCTCAATATTGTCAGATTCTTACAAAGAAAACCAAGTGTCGATTCGCTAATCCCAGAGTCGCTGCCGAGCAGGACATCTCAGCTGGTAACTCCGAGACGCACTAGTCAGCACCAGCTTGATCATTGCACCAGGAAACTGCCCATATAAGTTGGCAGGGACGCTGCATTTAGGGAATAAGGCCCTGTGTTTTTACTCCATTGAATGAAATGCACAAACAGACTTAAAACACTTTGCATTCTCAGATCATGCATTTCATCGTTAGGAAAAAATTAAATCCGCTAAATCAGAAAAGTCCCAAATCACATTTAAAAAAATAAATCATTTTCATTGCAGGGTCCCCCCAATTAATATCAAAGCCCCCCAGTGAAATTATAGGACACGAGAAGCACTTTCCTTGTCCTGTACCTGAGTGCTGTAATTGCTGCAGTGCTGGATGATCCGCTGCATCTCCTCGTGCACCAGCTCCACGCATCGCAAACTGGGCTCCTCCAGGCGCTTCACCTGCCTCTTAACCAGCAGCTCGAAGGAGATCTCTGGCACAAACAGGGCCGGCCGGGGCCCCTGGGCACAGCAGGAGCAGAAAAAGACAGATGAGCGTACAAAATACTCTGCCATGTGAAGAACGATCACTCTAGTAATACCTGGTGCAGCCGGGGGGGGGGGGGGGGTGTCCAGCTGCAAGAGCAATACTTGCAAGAACCACGGGGTAGCATGTATGTTAGGGGATGCCCAAAAAACAGGAAATATGAGTAACTGCTCCGCTTTGATCCATTATATTTCACAGCGTAAATACCTACAATATGACTTGTGTGCAGTAGTTTCATTCCTGCATTTCATGAGTGACTTTACTTGGGACTGCTGGAGCAAACTCCACATAAACAGCAGTTAATTAGGGGTGTATGGAATATACTCTAAATTCCTAGAAGCTCTGGGATAGGAGGGATTGGCTGAGGACACGCAGCCACTTCCCAAGGCTGCAGTTATCACATGCAAGGATATTTTAGTTTCAATACGTGAACAATGCACTAACCGGCTCCAAGAACATCTAGAACATGAAGCCGAAATGATCAGGAGACCAAGTAGATTTGCCGGCTGTACATGGTCAAGGGGATAAGTCAAGAGTTTACTTTTAATAAGCCATTTGACGGGGCGACGTCAAAGTAAACCTGGTGAGGGAGCGAGAAGAACGGCAGATCTGCTCCTGAAACCAGTGAGTGAAGACAGGAAAACCTCCCTTCCAGCCGGAGCCAGGTGAGAGTCACCACAGAGAACACATTATCCCATAATGATCCTCCGCGCCCCAAAAATACACATGAAGAAACCCGAGTGACTCACTGTAGCGTTTCGGATCGCCGTTAGGATATCGATTGTGGTTAAACCTCCGAGAGGATCGACCGATTCTAACGTCCTGCCAAACGTTTCATGGAAGATGTAGCAGATTCGAGCCCCCCCGCAGCTGCGTAAAGAAACGGGGTTTACATTGTAGAGGAAAAAACACCTTTAACATCGAGACTGAAGCCGAACAAAACACCCGAAGGAGGAGATCATTTCTACAGTAACACGAGGCATCAATTGCAATGTAAGTGACAAAAACAGCCGAAACGCAGGACATTTAGTGCATAGCCATCACGGTCACCCGAGGGGGGAGACTAGATCTACAAAGCCATGGAGTCGAAGGATTTGCTTGGTGGTTCAGCCTTTGGCGACTCCTTACTGCAGTTCGCACTTCCCATACTTTGCATAGGAGCACCGGGCAGCCAGAGAATAACAAGCAATTCCCCAGTATCTTGTTACTCTCTATGACAGGGCTCAAATCCCAAGCTACTAACCAGACCTTAAGAGTTACTCGCCACTCGTTGCCCCACCTACCGTGCCCTGAACTCCGCCCCTAAACACAGCTTCTTAAATTATCTCATGAAATTACACTGTTAAAGATTTTATTCAGAATAAAGTTACAAAAATAAATAACTTTAATAACCGGACCGAGACCCCTAATACATGTATACCCAGACATCAGACCCCAGATACATGTATACCCAGACATCAGACCCCAGATACATGTATATCCAGACATCAGACCACAGTAATATCTTCCAAGTACAGACTCCTCTCCAACAGTTTTTAGGACCAAATTAATTTGGGGTTTATTCAGATATATCAAGGGGAACCGAATACTTTAATTGTTCGTATGCCAGGTTATCAATAGATGTTAGAAGACCGCAGAGTCAGTTTTCCCGCTTGGATGCTTATACAGACGAAACCATTAATATTCGTGTGAGATACTTCCATCCCCATTGTTTTTCTTTTTTTGCTCTTTCCGTATCACTCATCTTTCTTTAAAAATATATATATTTTGATGGGGGGCGTGGCCGAACATCGAGCTGAACGGACGTGTGGTGGAGCAGCTCCAGCGGTTTTTCCCCTTCAAGCCCGATTACAATATTTTTGGGGCGAAATCGGGAGCCTGCCTGTCCACCTGAGCTGACCCGGAGCACGGAGGAGGCGAGTGGTAAGCCCTGAGGCGCCCGAATAGAGTAGTGGGGCCGCTGGATCCCCCCTGGGCCTACCACACGAGCGGAGCCGGAGCGGAGGTGCCGGCGCCGCGGGAGCCAGCACTCCCGGAAGTTAGTGGAGGACCCCTCTGGACTTGGCCGCTTGGTGCCCGGCATCGCCGACCTCTTGGGGTAAGACATCGGACGGCGGATTACTATACCCCCCCTCACCTGCTACAAGCGGCGCTCTCCCCTCGCCACGTGGTCCCACCATTCACAGGCTCACAACGCGGCAGCCCGCATCTTCGGCCCACGGCACATCTGGGGAAGGTGGAGCAGCACCTGTCTGCCCTTAAAAAGTTAAAAAGATAAAAAGAAAAGAGGGGGGCCCAGAGGACTCTTTTGCTCACCTGGACAGTGGAGGGACAGTGGAGCCCGCTCTCGGAGGTCTCCTTCGGCCCGGACGCCCTGGGGAGCTGATACTCGGCCTGACTAGACCTGGAGGCCTGGAGGCGGCGGCCATTACGGGAGCCTTGAGAGGAGGGGAGCGGAGAGCTAGAGGACGGAACGAGGAAGCGGCGCACTCGGCAAGAGCTTCTCCTCACCATCCCGACCGAGAGGCGGCCTGCTCCCTGCTCCGGAGTCAGATAAAATAAAAAAAAAAAAAAGAGAGAAAAAAAAAAAGGGGAAAAAAAAAAGCAACTTCTGGTGAAGGACTGTGCCCTGAGGGCAGTACGGATGGCTGCCTGAAGCTGTAACGCCAAACCCAAGAGACTCCCTTGAAGCCTTTTAAGCGACCTATTGCAGCACGACCTCTCTGCGTGAGTTTCCCTGTCATGCCTGGCTCTAAGTCTGGACGTAACCCGGGTCAAAAGGACATTTCTAGGTGCTTTACCCCTGCCCGCTCAGCGTCCTCTGCATCTCCAAAGATGGCGACACCCGCTGAGGAATCGGCGACCCAAGACGCACCGTGCACGCGCCGAGATATACAGGACCTGCGCCAACTCCTTCTGACGGTCAAAGACGACCTACAAGCAGACCTTCGGGCAGGCATTGATGGTCTGAGATCAGATCTGGGGACACTGGGGACACGAACGACGGCCCTAGAACAGCGAGCGGACGAGACCCAGGCAGCGGGCACTGTGGTGCGAGCGGATCTTGCGGCCCTTCAAAACAAATACGACCTCTTACAGGAGGCGGTTGAGGATATGGATAATCGGTCCCGCCGCTCTAACCTTAGGCTACGTAACATCCCTGAGACGGTGGTGAATCTACGGGACTTCCTTCATCGATATTTTCAGGTGCTTTTGCCCGAGACACCAGAGGAGGAACTGTTACTTGACCGGGCCCACAGAGCTTTACGCCCGAAACCCCCAGAGACGGAGCCTTCTAGAGATGTGATATTACGATGCCACTATTACACTACTAAAGAAGCTATACTCCGGGCGGTGCGTAACGCTGCTCCGACCCTTGATGGCGTCACTCCCCACTTTTATAATGATCTGGCTCCATCCACACTCCAGAAACGCCGGGCGCTCAAGCCCCTCACGGATCTTCTCCGCCAGAGGGACGTCAGATACCGCTGGGGGTTTCCATTCCGCCTCCTCATTCCTCACAACGGCACTTTTCTGTCCCTTCGTTCGCCAGCTGATAGCTCAATGATCCTGGAGTCGTTGGGCATCCCGGAACCCCCGGGCCTTTTCGGGCGGGGAGAGGATGGAGACGGGCCGCGGAGGCAGGATCGGAGACGCTCCCCAGTGCGTTAGCCTACAGGAGGCTGCTGGCGCCGCCCTCCCCCTCCGCCCCCCCTATATGACATGACATAAGACGGATCTACTTCTCACCCTCCCCGCGGGACTTTGCCCGCTGGTCTTTTTTTTTTTTTTTTTTTTTTTGGTCACCCCGAGTACTAAGTTGGGAATCCTCGATGATGACTGGAGAGCCGGGGAGAGGTTCCTGATACCCGGAGGGAGATCATGCCTGACGGACCCTTTTTAATTTCGATCCCAGTTCTAAGGCCAAGGTCCTGAAGACGGATAGCAGCTTTCTGACTGACCCCTCCGGGATCTGGGCCACCGGAGACTCTTGCAGAGCCGGGTCCCAGCTGTTTTGGGGTGGGGTGGGGGGGAGGGTTGGGCTAGCTGTTTGGACATAGATTTACATGTTGGTTGGGGGGGGAGGCTGGGAGGGCTCTCGGGGATCTCGATGCTGGATTTTAGGTCACGGTCCCCCTTATGGGAGTTTATGGGTTGGCGGCCTTCTCTTCGTTGTCGCTCTCGCCCCCGAGTGCGTACCTAGTGGTCGGTACAATCCACCACGAGACACGTTTTTTTTTTGGTGTCTTCTATTCCTTTTCCTTTTTTCTTTTCTTTTTCTTTCTCTCTTCCCTCTTCTCTCTCTTTCTCCCTTCCACTCCTTTATTTAGTTTCTCCCTTCCTCTATTTAGCTCATCTTTTTATCACACCCATCTGTTTGCTCTCTCATGACGGGGAGGGGAGGCGAGGCGCGGGCCCGCCTCAAGGTTATCTCACACAATGTAAAGGGTCTGCTGTCCCCGAACAAGAGACGGGGAGCCACCAGATACTACCGAAAACTCCGCGCAGACGTGGTCCTCCTGCAGGAGACTCACTTCACGCGGGCCAGAGTCCCGGGCTATTGGGGGGAGGGTTACACAGCGCATTATCACTCAGCTGGAAGCACCCGCAAGACAGGGGTCTCGATACTGATGCGGGGGAGTCTTCATTTTCATCTTACCCAACAGGAGTCGGCTATGGATGGTAGATACTTGCGGGTGTCTGGGACGATTGAAGGCAAGCCGGTCACCTTTGTTAGTGTCTATGCCCCCTCTCCCCCTGAGGCTTCTTTTTGGAGGGCGTTGGAGGATAGATTTGCGCAGCTACCGAATAATGGGGTCTTTGTGGGAGGTGATTTTAATGCGGTCATGGATTCTTATCTTGACCGCAGTGGGACAGCACTTAACCGTGCTCCTCCCCGTAGTTCCAAGATCTTCCGAGGTGTAGTCCAGGCGGCCAATCTGTATGATTCCTGGCGGTTGCTCCACCCTAGAGACCGGGATTATTCCTTCTACTCAAATCCACATGATTCGTATTCAAGATTAGACCATATTTTTTGCAGTAGAGACAACATCCCGGCCCTGGTTTCCTCCACCATTCACGAAATCTCGTGGTCTGACCATGCTGCAGTTGAGATAGCACTATTGGGTTGGGGGACATCGGGCTCGGCCAGTGTGTGGCGGTTTAATGCTTCTCTCTTACTTGACCCAGGTTTGAAAGATACCATGAACCTCGACCTGACGGACTTCTTCGAACGCAATTTCACCCCGGACATGGCTGTTACCACAGTGTGGGAGGCGCACAAGGCGTTCATGCGCGGCAAACTCATCGCTATAGCGTCTCGCCGCAAGCGAGAACGGGCGGCTGAGACGGTGGCACTAACGACCAGGGTGGGCGACTTGGAGCGGGAACATAAGAGGACTGGGGACGCCACTTTGCTGAGGGAGTTGCTTGAGGCCAGGGGAAGTCTCAACATGTTGCTGTCTCGTCAGGTGCAGGCGGCTCTTCAGTGGACGGGTCGAAAGTTTTTTGAAAAGAGCAACAAACCCGACACCCTTCTGGCCCGCCGACTGAAGCAGCAGACCCGAGAGCGTACGGTGCGTGCGGTACGCCTTAGTTCTGGCGAGATGACCTCTGACCCCCGGGACATCTCGGGGGCTTTCTGCTCTTATTATGCGTCTCTCTATAACGGCACCACTGCGACAACGGGTCTAGCGGGGGAGGAACTTATTCGGGAATTCCTCAGTCGCACCGATTTGCCTTCCTTCAGCCACCCGCAGCGTGCGGAAATGGCAGCCCCCATCTCAACGGAGGAAGTAGCAGAGGTGATTAAGCACTTACATTCTTCTAAATCCCCGGGCCCAGATGGCTTCTCGGTCCCCTACTATAAAGGATTGAGTCCGGCCCTGCTCCAGCCCCTGACCAGACTGTTTAACACCTACATGAAGGGGAGGGAGGTTCCGTCCTCCGACATGCTCTTGGCCCGCATTGTGGTCATCCCCAAGCCAGGCAAAGACCCCGCGGTATGCCCCAGCTATAGGCCCATCTCCCTGATCAACGTGGACATGAAGATCTACGCTAAAATTTTGGCTAACAGAATTGGTCACTACATCGCCGAAGTTGTCCACCCTGATCAGGTGGGCTTTATTCCCGGTAGGGAAGCCCCGGATAATATCAGAAGGGCCCTTAATCTGATCCAGGAAGCTAAAACCTCAGGTAGAAGCACTTTACTCCTTTCTCTAGACGCCGAAAAGGCTTTTGACCGGGTTGACTGGAAATATTTATGGGCGACACTGACCACCTTTGGCATACGGGGAGACCTTCTGACGGCAATACAAGCTTTATATGCGGGCCCCAGGGCGCAGGTCGACACGGGGGGGTTTCTCTCGGCCCCCTTCTCTATTTTAAATGGGACTCGACAGGGTTGCCCCTTGTCACCTCTCCTATTCGCCCTATCAATAGAACCCCTGGCGGCGTATATTAGGAACCATCCTGATGTTCGGGGGGTGGAGGTAGGGGGTAAACCATACAAGATGTCCCTTTTTGCTGATGATGTTCTCCTGTCTCTGACTTCGCCCATTACCACCCTCCCTAACCTGATGCGGGCCTTGCGGGACTACGGTAGGATTTCGGGTTATAAACTTAATGCTGACAAGAGTGAAGTGCTTGACCTAAACCTGACGGAAGAGGAGAGGGCAGTAGTCAGAGATAGGTTCCCTTTCCGATGGTGCCGCTCATCTATGGGCTCCCTGGGGACCCAGCTGACACCCACATGGGAACAGCTGTACTCGGCTAATTACGGGGTATTGCTCCCCTCCCTTCATACACTATTATCAACATGGTCCCATCTGAACCTATCGCTCTTTGGTCGGATATACGCGGTCAAGATGACCCTATTACCGAAGCTGCTGTACCTATTCAGGACACTGACAATCCCTATCCGTAGGGCTGACCTGACTTTCCTTCAGTCGGCCATCCACTCTTTTATTTGGGGAGGGCGCCGAGGCCGGCTACCTAAAAATCTCATGTTCCAATCTAGGCGACAGGGAGGCATGGGAGTCCCACACCTCTACACCTACTACAAAGCGGCCCAATTTGCGATGCTCTCCATGATCAATCTACGAAGTGGGGCCCCGCTGTGGACTACCCTAGAACAAGATATGGGGGGACCTCAGCTGTTGCGCACGCTTCAATGGGCCCCTAAAGCCACTCCACGGACACTCCACAATAGTCCCACGCTGCAACATTCATTGCGCTTGTGGAACCTTTATAGAGACGGAGACGGTCTGTCCCCCCCGGGCTCGGGCCTCCAATCTCTATTCTACAACCCACGGTTCCCGGAGGGAAACCCCCCAGGGCGTTCGTCTGGTGGCTCAGATCCGACATCACGGAGCTGCGCGATCTGACTTTACAGGGTCGCCCGGTTACCCTTGGGTATCTGAGGGAGTCGAGAGCGCTGCCCCCCTCGGAGACGTTCAGAGCCATCCAACTATTACATTTCGTCAGGGGTACCCTTAAAGAGACACCGGACCGCAGATTGACCCTTTATGAGACCTGCTGCCGTCGGAAATATAGAGGGAGCGGTTTGATCTCATCACTTTACTCCTCCATTCTTGACGCGACCTTCCCGCAGGAGGCGTCTTATGTGGCGAGGTGGGAGGAGGATCTAGGGGGCTCCCTGGAGGGCGACGAATGGGCGGACATCATTGACAGGACCTCCCGGGTCACAATATGTACCGCGGTGCGCGAGAACTGCTACAAGGTCATGGCAAGGTGGTATATCCACCCGCAGCGCCTTGCCAGGATGTACCCAGGGACGCCATCGACTTGCTTCAGGGGATGCGGAGACGAAGGGACGTATATGCATGCATGGTGGGAATGTGACATGGTCAGGACTATCTGGACGGAGGTGTTTGGTGATTTGAGCAGGGCACTAGGGATACATCTATGTCCGGACCCCTGGACAGCACTTCTTAACCGCCCACACCCCGAGGCACGCCTTACGCGCGGCGAACATTCTCTGGTCTCTAGGGTGTGCGCGGCGGTACGCATCTGCTTGGCCAAGACCTGGAAGGGCCCTCCTCCCCCGCGCCAGCTAATTGAAGCCAAAATTTGGCATATGGTTCTGATGGAACGCCTGACAGCAGTAGTCCTGGATAGAATGGCCCACTTTGAGGCGGTTTGGTCACCATGGCTGACAACATTTGCCTCTCCGGCATCAGCTCGCATTGCTTTCTCTGGCTAGGGGGTGGTCTGGAGGGGTCGGGCCCGGGGCCTTGCTCCTTCCCCCTTCCTCCTCTCCCTCCCCTTCTTTCTTTTCTCTCTCTCTCTTTTCCCCCTTCTCTTCCCCTCCTTTTCCCTCTTTATCTCTCTCTTTCTTCCCTTTTTGGACGCATCTCTCCCGCTCTTTAGATTTCAGCATTTGAGGCTGGTGTTTCATCTACGTAATGTTTTCTGGAACTTTAGCATACTTGCGGGAGAGACTTAGAAAATTTTCTACTTTATATGTTTAAAATGATGGGTCTCACGTCAGCACAGTATTAGATACGAGACTTTATTGTATTTACGTTTATTTGTATTGTTTATTCCCCCTCAATAAAAACCTATTGAATTTAAAAAAAAAAAATATATATATTTTGCTGAACCTCAGACGCCTACGCCACCATTACACCAATTCTGACCCCTCATGGGAGATGTTAGTTCTGCCAAGGGCCCCCTTTAATTAATTTCACCCCCCTCCAGTGCAATTTATTTCACCCCCTCTAATTCATCTGTCCTCGCGAGTAGTAGAATGAGGGGGTAATCCCTGCTTCCCTCACTCGCTGAGGCTCACTGGATCCTCCTTCACACGGTGCCCGGAAGATGAGGGGTTGCAGCGACGGGAGATCCAGCGTGCAGCAGCGAGGTCCGGTAAAAGGGGGGGCGGGAGAAGGAATTTGCACCCCCCCCCTATTGTGGCACTCTGAGGTCTCTCGATGCTACACTCACTGATGCCGCTTCGGGGAGACGGGTTGAACCTCTGTCTGATCTCAGAGTTTTGCTCGGCACACTCGCCTGTGATCCGTTTACTGCACCATGTGAACGGAACACGGGAAACTGCGCCGAACAAACATCCCGAATCAGCAAGAGGTTCAACCCGGCATCTCCCCGAAGCAGCGTCAGTGAGTGCAGCATCGAGAGACAGAGGGCACGCCCAGCTACAGCAGCAAAAGAGAGTAAGAAGGGCATGCAGAGCTGTTAGCGTGACTTCGGCCGGCCGAAAATAAATAAACGGCTGCCACTGGAATACACCGCGCAGGCAGCACAATATAATTTATCGTGCTGCCTTCGTGTGCAGTTCCACTCGCCCATACTTAATTTCCACTCGCCAAATGAAATTTTGACCCCTGCTCTACGAGAGTCAGAATTTAAGCTAAGCTCCTGGTGTTAAGGGATTTATCAAAATCCCTTAACTATTAAAATAAAAAATAATAATAGCCAGCGAGCACTAACACGGGGAAATCAAAAAGCAGTACTTATCTGATCCACAGGAGCAGCAAGAAAGAGGATTGATTTCTGGGAGTGCAACGGTTTATAGAAAAGGGGAGGGAGCCTCTGAGTCACTGACTGTGGGGGAGGGGTGGGGACAACTTTGCTTGTTATTGAAACATTTTTAGGATTCTATGCTGCCATTAAATAAAATGCAAGAAAAAAGTGCAAATACTCGCCTCAGAGCCTTCATTAAAATTCTAAATTTCCATCATCCTTCAGAAAATTACCAATTCTTTACTTCTGGTCCGCACGGTGGTGAGGGGACCCACTGCCGCCTCTCTGTATGTCGAGCAACAATGGGAAGGAAAAGTTTCCAGTTTCCTCTCGCGGCCCTGGCGTGACACGGCTTACATGAGCACGAGCACGCAGGGTCCCATGCGTCACCATGGGGTCCTTTGGGCTCCAGGAGCAGATATCAGCAGAGGCACTTTTGCTGGTATCAATTTAGCGACTCCCTACTGCTACAACTTTTACTGCCAACGCAGCGGTTAAGTCGTGATAGAGCCGGCACAGGAAGCCGCAAAGGGTTCTAAAATATTCAACTTTAGGGGCTCGCCGGCAGCAACAAAGGCCAGAATAGGGGCTGGCGTCTCGTTCAGACTGAAAGATCCCAAAACAAGGGTCCAGGCTAGCAGATCTGTGCGCACTGCTTTGAGGGATATAGATGCCGGAAATGTGCACTAGGGAGACGCTCGATAAAACAAGCTGATGGATTCAGACGGTTTTCAGACGAATTATTCTGGTACGAGGCGTTGAGCCGGTGACTCCGTACTCACAGCTCTGACGTTTCGATGTACTTTGCGGTCCCCTCGATAGTGTTGCAATACTCTGTGGCGAATTTGGTAATGAGCTGCAGCAACGTGGCGCTCTGGTCCTCCACTGGCTCGCCGTAGCTGTTGAGCAGAGACTGGTACTGCGCCGCCAAGACGTTTATCCGGGTCTTCAGCTCAGGCAGGCAGTCGCGGATGTGGTGCATTAACAGCCTGGGCAGAGCGGGAGACAAAGCTCAGGGCGTTAAAGAGGCGAAAAATGAAACCCTCATCTGTTTTGGATGTTACAGGGGAAAATTTGCACCTGATGATCTATGATCTTTTAAAAGAGATTTCTGTGTTTATGTTTATCTGGTCACAATAAATAGTTCCTGATACAGTGTTATGTTTCAAAGCCCCAAGATATTAAAAAGCACCGTGGTGTGTTGCCGCACACTCCTGGGTCGTGCCCATGTTTTGCCCATCTGTCCATCACAATGTCAGATTCCTCCAACTCTTGGGCACACGGTACCTGTTCAGGGTTCGGGCCAGGTACTTGGTCCCGTTTCTGTTGGCCAGGGACGGGTATTTCTTCTGAAGGAAGGCGTACTCATCCCGGATGGAATCGGCGACGATCTTCTTGTTGTTGATGTCCAGCTGACTCCTGCCAGGAGGAAAAAAAAACAAAACCTTTTTCCTCAACAACATCAATACAAAGCTTTCTACAGGTCTATAAATCTGTAAAGCGCATCCTGCAAAGAATAATCCCCTCTGGCCAAAAGGATTAATACAGACATAATGTGCCCTCTGTGTGGAGCAGCCACAGCGCCAGCGCGTGCCCCTCAATAAGAACGAGTAACCCAGGTCACAAAACCCAATCACATCAACCCTACAAATCTCAGGAGTAAAAAGACCTGCTCCGGGAGAATCCCATTTTTCAGAGCGCTCTGTATCGTTCCTTTGTGGGCACAATGCTCAGAGTCGGTGAGACTCCAGGTGGCAGCTCCCTTCGTGTGCCATGGTCTGCTGCAATGCTCGACAGCCAAGTCCCTGAGCAGCAGCGCCCGTACGGATCGCCCCAGTCCTGGAAATTCTAGAATCCGGTTTTCGGAGTCTTCCAGATTTTAGAATTCTGGATCAGGGCTGCATGACCTGTAATAAATAAGTCTCTGACTCTGAAGTTCACCTGTTAACCACACCAATAATGCCGAGTTTGACTGGAATGACCCGTCCCAGTAGCACGTCCATGGCGTCCGTACCCGCGTCCATCAGGTCCAGCTTGGTTATAACAGCAAGAGTCCTTCGACCTGATGAGGAAAAGCAAATAAATCACACTTTTCGTTTTTTGTGAAGCTCCTACCCACAGCATAAACTCTTAAACTACAATGTCATTATTTGGCTTTTTCAGATTTAAAGTTGAGGAATAGAATCTTCCTCTACCCCTCTGTAACCGGATTTCAACCTCATGTATCCTCAGCACTGAACACACCCCCAGTATATCCCACCCCCTACAGCAAACAAGGAAGGAGCAGAAGGCAGAGTGTGCAAGATGTGGAAAAGCTGCCGAATACACAGGATTAACTCCTTGTAGACAGAAACAAAAAGTAAAAGGATTTCAATTGCTATAATGATTCTTTTACCAGACTGGATTCATTACGGTGAACTTTAGAAGCTCCTAAAATTAATCTGAATGAATCAGTTACAGATACTTTTATAGCCCCAACAGAATCTGTAGCGCTGTACAATGAGGGAGTACAGACATGAGACATAATAAAAACACATAAGGAACAGATTACTCTGTCCGTAAAATAATCACCCTGATACAGCACCTAGTGTGTCACCCCTCTCCTCTTAGATTGTAAGCTCCGGAGCAGGGTCCCCTCTCTTACTGTTCTGTTTGTTTAAAATGTATGTATATATTTGTTATTCAGCCTTTACCATTGTACAGCGCTACGGAACTTGTTAGCACTTTATAAAAACTCGGAACTGTAAGTTGTGAGGGGCCATTTTTAAACACAGGAAACGTTATGGAAGAGGGGAAAGATCAACGATATCCGAGGACTTTCTGCAGTGGCTTCGAGCAGGTATCGGTTATTTTTACAAAAATCGGTCACAAAACAGATCTTTATCGGCGCAGAAAGGTTCGATCTCCTCACACCGCAGGCTTTTGACCTCAGATTGTCATTCTCCCTTACCGTCTGGGTCGGACTCCCGGGCGATTTTCAGCGCTTCGGAGGTGGCCATGTCCGTGTTGGCGGCAGTGACAGCCAGGATGATGGAGTTGGGGTTGCTGATGTAGCGATGGATAAGCTCCCGGATCTGGAGTTCGATGTCTTTCGGTTGGTCTCCCACCGGCACCTAAACAATCACAGGAAACATTTCTGAGGAGCAGGACCTGAAAGCTCACGTCCCAACAGCAACATCGGCTTCAAAAGGAAAGAAAGGATATTTATTTCCAACAGGGAGGAAAAAAAACAGCGATATAGTGTCCAGCTGTCCTTCAAACGCACCGTACGACCCGCTGCACCCCGAGCCCCCTGAAACCTTTGAAATGGTTTGCCAAATACTTTCTGGGTGAAAACTCTGCAAATCTCAGCTTTTTTTTCTGCCATATTTTGCAATGTCCATCCCCTCTCACCTCCTAAACACCGAACAAGGTCAAAAAAACTCCCACCCCCTGCTGTGAACCACACAGCAGGGGTGTGGAAATTTTAAAAAAAAAAATCTACTTGTCCAACGGACTAAGTAGTAGTCCAATCTACTTGTCCCTCAGGACGATCAACTTGTCCTGATAATGTCAACAAAATAGTGTTTAAATAGAGGTCTTTATTCATAACAGCCTATAGAGGCAGCGTCAGATACATGTGATGAATAAAGACCTTTAACCACTATTTTGTTGTATGTATATATTAGGGATGCACCGATACCACTTTAAGACCAAGTACGAGTACCGATCCTTTTTCAAGTACTCACCGATACCGAGTACCGATACTTTTATGTCATGTGACCGCTTTCCAATAAGAACAGACCTCATAAAAATGCCCCCAGCTCACATGTATCTATCCCCACCGAGATATATTGATATTGCCCCCCCCCAGCTCTCATGGATATTGCCCCCCCCCAGCTCTCATGGATATTGCCCCCCCCCCAGCTCAGACCCCAGACCAGACATGGGGCGGCTGTTCGAATGCTCTATCGGCATTCGGACAGCTGCCCCTGGAGCTCTCCGGCATACTTACCTTCCAGAGCGGCGCCGACAAAGTATTTGCACGTGCGCTCCTTGAAGGACCCCAGCCGCGATCACGTGGGAATCCCACGTGATAGCGGCTGGGTCCTTCAACGTGCGGAAGCGCGGAAACTGTATGCCAGAGAGCTCCAGGGACAGCTGTCCGAATGCCGATAGAGCATTCGAACAGCCGCCCAAGCCCCTCGGATGCCGGCAAGCGGGCTTCTGGTATCGGGGGCGTCCCTGGAATTAGTCCGCAGAAGCCCGCCAGACTGCATCTCAAAAAAAAAAAACTACTCGCCCGAATCTTCATGTCCCGGGCGTCGGGCGATCGGATCAATTTATTGTAGGCAGAAGGTAAATCAAACCAGATGTTTCGGAACTACATCTCCCATGATGCTCAGCTACTCATTAGGTTGGTAGATCCACAAGGAGAATGTAGTTCAAAACATCTGGAGGCAGAGGCTGCCGACCCGTGTTGTATCAGATGCTTCATGTACCAGACTAGATTTATTGAGGCTTATTTAAAAAACCAGCAGAATAAGCATTTATAGTCTTTGATACGTCACAGGGTTAACACAGCCGGACGACGAGCGACGAGGCCAGAAAAGCCGCAGAAATACAGTAAGGTCTGTGCGGTACCTTGGTCATTCCTGGCAGGTCCACGAGGGTCAAGTTGACAACGTTGGGAGAGAAGACCTTCAGATGAATGGGTTCTGAGCTGATTCCCTGGAAACAACGCATCAATAAACCAATGAAAAAGCAGCTTATTTAATGGCCGCTCCTCGCAGATAAAGCGCGCCAATTAAATATAGTAAAGCGGGGCAGCGATGGTCAGGACGACACCAGCATCTTCATCATGGAGCAGCGTCGTGCACAGGTGTGTGCGGGGCCCATGACCAGTGCCAAGGTGCGTCTGAATGACGATCATCTCGGCCATGCCAGTCTGTTTCAAGGGCACCTGTTTCAAGGGCACTCTCTTGCTGGGCGCCACCATTACTGGTCTCCTATAGGCCGGCACCTCTGACCTCACCGGACGGGTAAACATCGCCAGCTCTGATTGGATCTAAATTGCTTTGCCAATGTCATGAATAAGATGGCAGCGCCCCGAATGCCGGCATGACAGGTGCCGCTTAGTCCGTGCGTCTCTGGACATTCGCGTTTTAACAATATTCCCCAGCGAAACGGGCCGCGCATGCCGCCATGTCCTGATACACTATCCACACAACTTAAAAAGCAACAGTTAATGGTTAGCACGCCCCGACCTAGTCGGCTTTTATCTAAAAAAACAAAACCTCAAATTCAGCAAGAACTGGGGGCACATTTCCTGAAACGGGGGCATCGTTAAGGTAATTCCCCACCCCTCCATTTTGGCAAATAACCATCATGTGGAAAGGGTTAATGTCAGTACGTCGATGCCCGCCTGGCTCTGCACTATCCTTCCCAAGTTTGGATGAATTCCCTGTCGCCCCCATTTAGGCTGGGGTCAGACGAGCGTGATTTCTACGGACTGTACGTCCGTGCAGTACGGACATCGTCAGTACGGATGACGCAGTAGTGGTCACACAGTCCGTTTTTTCACTGAAGTTATTTTTGACGGATGTAGGAGGGAAAAATAAATTACAATGAAAAAACATTCTGTCCGTCAAAAATGCTGGACGTATAAATGCAGACCATCTGACCATGCTCCATCACTCACACACAAAGCTATGCAGACGTTGTGGACGTGGCGCACTCCGCACGTCCGTTCTAGCAGTATTACGTTCTTGCCTAACCTGCGTCCGTTTGCCGCGGCCGTTGTGCGTCGCAGTTCAGTGCGGACGTACTTCATGTGTCAGGCTCCAATGGACTTACTTTCATGCTATCACGGACGTACTTTTAGGCGCAATCATGGACGTGAACACTACGCTCGTCTGACACCAGCCTTAGTGAAAGCCCCCCCGGTGGAAGCATGCGCTCAGAGACGCACAGACGAGCATCGGAGGACAGAGTTTTCCGCAAATGGAATCAGAGATGCTCCTAAGAAAAACATTTTTCCATGAGGAGGCTGAGCTTACGGACGCGTTATTACATTATCTGTGCGGCAGAACAGGAAATCAGAGCAACCACAACTGCCAGTAAGGGGGGGGGGGGGATAAAAGGAACGCATGAAAAATAAATGAATTAGGCAACGCACCGAAACAGACGAGCAGAGAAGCAGTGCGGCTGCCAACAACATAACATACGAGAGGGGGAGGTGGGGGAGCGTCCCTGAAAAGGGCTTCAAATCCAAGGCAGATTAAGAGATTCTGGCCCCAGCCCGGGCCAGATTAGGGCCCCTGTGAGCTGTATACTGTGTCCACATATGCCCATGGCAGGGTCAGATACTACCCACGACTCAGGAGAAAGCTGAGATTTCCTGGGAAGTATCAATGAAATCCCACCCATTCAGCAGCCATTTTTTTTGGACTAAAATAGAGTGACATGTCCATCAATTATGGACGGTCGTCTGCGTGGACCAGAGAACAGTGGCAGAAGTAGGCTCTAAAAAAAAGACAAGGATGGCTGTTGACTTTTTAAAAATGGTCGCTTGCTAAAATTTGACTCTACCGGACGGAGCATGTGCAAAGTGGCCTCAGCCAGGGCAGATTTCAGAAAAGCCCCGAGTTCTTGACATGCTCTCTTTAGGCTGGGGTCAGACGAAAGCAGTGCGAACGTGCATTTAGCCGCACTTTATTAAGGCCGTGGTAGCAGCAAATGACGTCCAACGCAGGCCCACACACGAAGTATGGCTGCACGAAAGTTCGGCCGCGCAACGCAAGTGGCAAACTAACGCATTTTTGCAAAAACGTGGAACTGCTAGTACTGACGTACAGAGTGCACTGCGTCCGTGTGATTAGGAGACGTCAGACGCTGCTCATGTCCAGCCAACATAACGTCAAGACACCCAAAAGTTTCCTGGTTTGGATCCATAAAAAATACGGCCGTAATTGCGCATCGTATGACCACTATCTCGTCTTCTGTGAAAAAATGCATTCGGACGCATTGACGCACTTTTTGATGGTAGACGTGAAAAAATGCGTTCGTCTGACCCTGGCCTTACTCCTCAGCCATGCAGGAAGGTGTTCATGAATTACAGAGCTACAAAATGTGTTTTTATTATGCTTCTATGTGTGTAAGCACTCCTAGGAGAAAATACACCCTCATCCTACCCCCACCTGAAAGAACAGATTTGTCATTCACAGCTAAAAGCAAGAGAACGCTTCTTACTTTATTGTTGCCAGAAATCCGCTCCGTCTCATTCTCGATTTCTTGTCGTATCTCATCAAAATCTGTGTAATGCTAATATACAAAAAACGCAAGAAATTACAACAAAACAGCGACGATTTACCGAGAGTAACCAGCTCACACAAAACATCAAATAGTCGTCCCCGTCCCCGTCCCCCCCCCATGGATAGCAGAAAGCACAGTGGCAGCGATGGGACCGGTTCAAACTGCTGCAGAGACCGATAAATGTATTATAAATAAACCAACACCCAATCGATGGCCACTGGCTACTAGAATTCATATTATGGGCCCTACATTTCAGGGTTCTTTAATGACGATCTAGTGTGTGGCTCCTATAAGCATGCATTGGGCTCCTACATTTGACATATCGGCCAAGCCCCGTCCTAGGGGTTCTGCACAAGAATAGGGATGTGAGGGGCACTTTCTATTCAGACTAGAAGAAAAAACAAAACAAAATAAATATATATCCATGTTTATTATTACAGAAGCCACTTGGACATCACAGCAATTCAAAAAACTGCATCCCACAGCTCCTGTGCCACATTTCCCAGAATTCCTTGCTGCATATGGGGAATGTGGCACAGGAGCTCTGGGATGCAGCTTTTTGAATTGCTGTGATGTGCAAGTGGCTTCTGCAATAATAAACATAACTAGTTATAGTGTGGAGGCTTTTTATCTTCCACCACATCATACATACATACATACCATGTACCAGCACTCTGAATAATGAGGACATGCCCGGGTGCAAAAATCCAAAGGAAATATATAAATGGCAAAAGTCTGGATGCACTCTGGGAATTAAATTATCAAAGCATATAAAAAGCTGACGTTTCAGGCCCACACCGTGCCCTTATCAAGGTCCAGCAAGTGTCCTTGGGCAAGACACCTAACGGTACATACTCGCCACCCAGGACATACTTGAAAACGAGAGAAATCTCAATGTATCCTTCCTGCTAAAATCCTCTCAAATAAGGCAAGGTGTGGGGCCGAAACGCAGCTTTTTATAGGCTTTGATAATAAATCTAATTTTTTTCATTCTCCTGTGGAATAGGAAAAAAGCAGGGGATGGTTCATCGCGGTATTACCCATACTATACATTTCCTAAATAAGCAGCACTATAACATTAATGCCCCATTTAATCCTTGCGTCGCCTCTGCACAAATTTGCAAGATTGATTATTTGTTTTGTTTAGGCTTTTACTGTCGGATTTAATGAGTGTTCGCAGGTTTGTCTCACGGGACACTTTCTCCTTTCCCTAAAGCTCCACGGTTTAGCTTTTTTCTCCCCAAAACGAGGGGGGGGGGGGGAAATAACTGCCCCATGCCAGTAGTAAAACCTACTTCTCTAACTTCCATTGAAGGAACAGTAAAGCCGACAAGATCTTTCTGGCCAAATTAAGAGACGTGATAACGTGCCCTTTGCTTCTGGAAAACCTGCGGTGACGTGACGTGTCGACCGATGTACCTCTCTTCGACGATCTTATCTGGCAAAACCTGTTTGTAAATACCTGTACAAATACTGAAATGTCTGCTGCCGGATGTATCTGCCTGGTTCTTGAATGAAACCGTAAGAATAAATAAACATGGGGTTTATTCACTAAACGGAACACTAACATTTGTAAGATCAGGACTGGTAAAAATTAAAAATCCCCTAATGGGGTTAGATATAGCCCGGCCACTCCAGTCTGTTTTGTAATTTGGTATTTGATTCACCAGTTAGTTTTCAAGTCCTCATTGCGGTGTTTCCCAACCCTAGGTCCTCAGGACCCTCCGCCTCGCCAGGTTTGCAGGATATGTGAAGCACAGCACAGGGGATATGATTTGCTGCTCAGTGATTGTAGGATTCAGTCTGCATTTCCCCAAGAGAATCCTTAAAACCTGTCCAGTTAGTGGGACCTGAGGAGCAGGGTTGGGATCTACTGTCTTATAGAAACGTAGATTCAGCACAAATAGTTAAATCGTAGATCCCACCTCCTGCGGTCCAGCTCAGCCACCATCACGCGGGAGGAAGCCGCTCATCCGCCACCGGCAGGAGCCAACAGGATGAGAACGTACGGAGGAGAAAAGGCTGGGACCTGCAAATCCTGACCATAGATACGTAAAAAAAGCCTCACATGCTGCACGAATGATCCGTAGGATCCTGCACGTACCTTGTTCTTTGTGTGCAGGAATTTGCCCCATTCGTTCGCGTCCTCTCCTAAAAACGGAGAGAAAGAGAGGAGAGTCACAGCAACGCCAGGAACACGGGGTCCCCTCATAACCTTATTTTCGCAAACTAACAACTTTTCAAAAAAAAAAAAAAAGTTAAATTCTTCAGCAAAATGATATAAATAATATTGCAAACACAGGCGACACAAACATAAGAAGCGCGGGATTCATCATACCGTCTGATTGCAATTAGAAGATTGATGCTGGAAACGCGGGCGCTGGCGCCTCAGTCTGGCACCTGGGAGGAGGACTCAGAACTACATGTCCCATGATTCTCAGGCATTATAGGCCCAGTTCCGGCAGAGCATCATGGGATATGTAGACCCAAAATACCTAAGGTGGCAAAATTCTGCGTTAACCAATTTTGGGGTTTCCCCATCTAAATCTTGCGTGTCCATCTTTGATGGAGTCACGATGAATGTGACTCCAAGGATAGATAGATATTCACCCGCCACTTGGCGCCCTGGAGAGTTGCAGCCGCGATGGGACCATCACCAGGAGTTTGTGGTTCTACCACGTGCCCTTTAAAAACATGGGATCCTCGCTGGGGAATTTTTACACCCTTGCGTTTTTCATCTTTATTCTAGGTTTAAAGCCCACAGGACCAAAACAACACGCAGCCCGCCCAGCCTGCGTTACAGACTACAACTCCCATTATCCTTTGACAGCCAAGGAGCCACAAGTGGTGTTTGAACAGGAGCCAAAAGCAAACCGATGAGCAGCCAGACCTTGTCAGATCATCGTTAAGTGCTCGGGTTAAAACACCTATAAAACTATTCACTATGACTCGTGCAAGAAAAAAAGAAAAGAAGAAGTGCAACCAGGCTGCGTATTTTTAAAACGAGTCGTTGGCGCGGTGGGGGGGGGGGGGGGGGGGAGATGCAGCGTGACTCATGGCGGATACTCATAGGCATTTCTGGTTTCATATAAAACACAGTCATATGCTGCGAGGAACAACGACGAACGCAAGACTCCCAGCTGCAGCCATGAACACGGGCCCGAACACAGACCGGAGGGGTGTAATCAACTCAGAAACAGCCAGTAACCCGTCAATATTATGCTTTAGTTTTAAGTGTATTTAGGGCTGCACGCCCCCCCCCCTTTGAGTAAAAAAATAACAACTCTGTATTCTTAGTGATCTACACAAAAAAATAAGTTCCATTTCTTGCATCGCAGAGTGTCGATCAGAATTCGAGAAATCCAAAAACATAGCTGGAACGTTAAAAATCACCTTAAGTGTATGTTTATAAAAGAAACTGGGAGAGATGTAGAAGAGGACAGCATGGGGGGTGCAAATGGTCACGTGACCTCTAACAAGGGAGGCCGGCAGCTCCATCAGCACAATCTAAACCAGGTCAACCCAGAGACAGAAAAAAAATTAATTACCCACAACGCCCCATAAGAGGTAAGAGGAGAAAGATTTAGGGGCTTCTCTCCACTTCTTGGGTCAAGAAATCCTGATTTGTTCCCAACAATATGTTTAACCCCTTAACTACAAAGTGATTTTCCAGAAATCCCTGCCAGGAACCAGGTGGATTCTTGAAAACTCGCCGTTATAACAGGTGGAAGTATTCCTAATATATAATCAATGCATGATTTACTGCACTGGTCCCATGTGACAGGCAGACGCCATCTGCTGGCCAAAAGGAGCTATTGCAGCAGCTGTTATGTGCAGCCGCCAGTGAATATCTCCGTGTTACAGATATTCACTTGTTAAAACTGTCGTAGCACCTCGTGTGTCACGCCTGACCTGCCAAAACTTTGGGGGGCGCCTTCTGGAGTCCAACTGCCAACGAGGTTAGTTCGCAACAAATTTCACTTGCAACGATACAGCATAAATCCAGATTGTGTTAACAGGATCTCTGGCTGTTGTGCAAATACTATCGTGGCTGTGAAGGGGTTAAGCGTACCTTAAGGGCAATTCAATAACCGCTGATGCTCACTGTAAACAGAAGAAAAAAATCATTGTTGCAACTATGGGTGAACTTCGGCCATCTAAAAAGGCGTAAAACTCAACACCGGCAGATCAAACCGCTGCAGAGAGCGCTAAACAATGTGCCACGGTTATTGTGCAAAATGAATAAACTGCAGGGATTGTCTGATTGGTAAATATAGTTCTGTGAAAGCCAATAGAAACAATGCAGAAATTCGTAAAAACACTAGACAACGGCAACTGAAACAGTGGAAACTCCGGTGAAATCTACAGCGACAAACTTCAGGAGAATTTACGACAGCGGCTCCCTGAATAGAGGACACAGCGTAGTTTCACTGCAGTTACCTGAAGTTCACAGTAGCAAAACCACTGCCCCCCACCAACGAAAAAAGCAAGGTTTAGTGAATAACCCCTTTAAATGGTACTTTATAAAGTGCATCAGAGTGAACAGATTTATTTTTTTTTCTAAGGGGGCGCAGGAATCACCCCTCCTGCCCTGTTACTGATCTGCTCAAAAGAAAAACATCCCTTCATTTAACATCTAAAAAAGTTCTGATCTTTATAAAGAATATTCTATTTATAAACAACCTGACCACGCGCTAAATTAAGGGGATTTTTCTTCTCCCCGATTGATTCACGGTACAAAATCTTATTTCGTTTTTTGTATCTGCGGCAATGACAGACGCGCTGCTTTCTTTTTATCCAATTATACAATGTAGCAAATTAGATTAAGGGAAAAAAAAATAAGACGTAAATGCTAAAGTGCACAAGGAACACAATGTAGCAGTGCACAAGTAACACAATGTAGCAGTGCACAAGTAACACAATGTAGCAGTGCACAAGTAACACAATGTAGCAGTGCACAAGTAACACAATGTAGCAGTGCACAAGTAACACAATGTAGCAGTGCACAGCACCTGGAATAAACATGCAGGATGGGCGGTGGGGGGGGGGGGGGGAGAGAAACAATATATGAAAAATGTGCAACAAAGGGCGGAGCGTGAAACAGCTTAAAGTGTCGCCTGCAAAGTAAAACATTTGAGTGGGCGAGGTGCTGACGGGCTCATACAGGCGCCTGGGCTTGCTCTGAAGTAGCAGAAGGTAAAAGAGGTTCTAAAAATAAAAACGGAAAGGACAAGCAGGAGATAAATGGCTGAAACAGGCGTCTGGAGACCTTTGGAAAGGTGTCTTGGGTTTTTCCAGGAGTCGATTTCTGGAATTAAAAGAGACATCAGAGGTGCGTTTAGTGACGAGACGGGAGAGATTTGGCATCGGCGGCCTTGCATGGAGTGAAATGGCAAGAAACCATGCTACGATGAAACCTGTGCAAGGGGGCGCGGGAGGACTACAGCTCCCAGGATGCTCTGCCAGCAAACAGCTCTAAAGCCACTGCACCCTGTATTGTGTCCATCGCCAATATGTTAGGATATCAGGAAGTGGAAAACGGGTGATCACGTCGGACACGTACCTCATCAGAAAACAAACACACACACCATGTACATATATGGAAATTGCATGAGAAACCTAACCAGTGTAACAGTAAGCACACAGGGATGTACAGAAACTCGTTTATATCGTGACCTTGAAACATCACATCCTGTATCCGTTATCTGGGCTGAAATTCAATATTCACTGCAATTTCTGTTATCTGCAAGATTTTATGGGGTCTCAAGCCTTGATAAAACCCCTATACTGGGCCTGAAAAGTTCTTGATGTGTTGATTGCAATAAAGCTGCGTTTTGGACAAGTGTCGGATGCAACGGATCCTGATGGCATCACAGTGCTCGGTGCTTCCCTTTTTACAGAGCGCTTCCTCCTCGTTGCCGTGTGTGAATTTTGAGACGCTTTACAATTCATTGACTGATCCCGGAGAGGTTTTGTTGTATACGTGGCACAAATCCAAATTGTTACGGAACCGGGAAGGGGATTTACTTCACTTTAGTTAAAAATAAATAAAATAAAAAGATCAAAAAAAGGTTTTTCCGCCTGGTCTTGGATCAGCAGCAACAACAGAGAGGCTGGATGTAACGGCGCCAGGCTTTATCCACCGCATCACTGCGCACGTACACAATAAATCAAGAAAATAATACCTGAGGGTTTCCATCAATGTCGGAATTTGCTGCCGAAATGTGAATTTAACTTTACACGCAATTTAGGGGCAATTCTTGTTTTCACCGAGCTGTATTTTCTCCAAATGTGAGGCGCATTAACAGCGTCGAAATACGTTGCATTTCACCACAATTTGGTTATTCACAGAACAAGGAATTACACGGAAATAACCTGATTTTCGCCGTTTCAATTCGACAGGTTTAAACATGCAAATCCCATAGGATTCAATGTAATAAAAAATAAAAAAAAGGGAAGATTTTTATTCTTTTAAGAACATTTGCCATTTTTACCCCCCCCCCCCCAAAAAAACTTTTGTATTTAACAGACCTTTTTTATTAAATTAGATACATTTTTATTGATTTAATCCCCTATCGGGAGAATAAGGCTTCCTATTTTTCCACCCTCAATTCGCTGACGTCCAGTAACAGCTTCGGTGACCAATTTGGGCAAAATGCGGTGAATAGTGAATTCACCGAATCTGAGGAAATGGAGGTAAATTTCTGTGCTTTGTGAATAGATAGATGTATCTATGAGAGGGAGCGCGCACGTCAGACACGGTGAGGCCATGTTCCTGCTGCCAGGTTCAGATTGAATCATCGATCATTAGCTTCTCTAAGAGTAAAGGAAAATTCTTCCACCCTTGCGGCCATTTCCCCAGGGACGTCGCTTCCTGCGCTCACGGCGTTAATCACCACAAATTAACTATTCCATTCCTGGTCTGGTTCCATGTGATCCAACTCATGAAGATTCTGTGTTCTTCTTCAGGGCCCTTTAAAGTCACAGAATACAATGTGACGGCTGCGGACGAGTCTACGCTCTCACCATTGCCTCGATTTTTTTAATAACAGGCCTCATGCTATTTGAGAAGTGGGTTCGAAACCCCCCCTCCACCTTCAGGGAAACGTTTGGTGAACTGCAGATATTTTATTCAACTTTACATGTATTCTTATTGAGGTGAACCCGCAGAGCACAGAGTCGCTTTCCCTGCGGCGTCTCAGCAAGTGAAGGATCCATCACATTATACAGATCATTGCAATATTTTACACCTCGAGGAGACCAAGAACACAAAAAAAAATAATGTATATACAATAATATATATTTGCGCTATTTGACAAGAACATCACGAAATAAACAGAAGCTTTCGTGGGCTTTTTTTTTTTTTTAAACTTAGTTAAGCAAGGATAAAGGTGAAGCGCCTGCACACGCCGTCATCTGTAATGATTGCAGAGGGTCCTGGGCAGAGAGCGCCGACTCTTATCACCTGCGTCCTTACACCAAATCAGGAAATAACCGACGTTACGATTTTTTCAGATTTTCGTATAATTTCTGTAGCCACACGAACGAGACAAGAGCACGTGGTTACCATTCTCATCGCCGGAGGTCTTACGATGGTCGTCCGCCGAGACGTGCACAAGCTGCAAGATGAGGGGCCTTCTGGTCACTATGCCGGTTCCTCGTGGGAGGAGGTCTCTTCCTACCAAGCTTTCCAGCACCGAGCTCTTTCCGCTGCTCTGGAATTCAAGAAAAAAACACAGGGAAAAAAAAAAAAAAAAAAGAATCAATGGGTAGAACACATAAAAAGGAAAACTGCCCCCTGTCTGCAGGCAGCGTGTGTCACCGGCGGCAACACGGCGTCATTAAAACTGCAACACACTGCATGAGACGGAAACAAAATTGTATACACCGTATATTCTGCAGAATTCTCTTTACAGTGATAAACCGAGGAAAAAACAACTTTAAAAGCTGCCGTTGGGCTCTATTACATTCTTAACGCAAAAACGCACGCTAAACACATTGTTTTTGCGCGAAGCGCTAAACGTTAACGCACGAAAATCACCACTGGAATTACATTCCTCGCGCATTTTTTCATCCGTCGGGAAATTGTGTCGTAAAACCAACGTGCAAAAATGCGCGCAAAGTACTTTGCGCGCAGAAATCAGTGAGCGCAATGTAATTTTTAACGCGAGTCCGTCATACGAACGCATTTTGTGCGGACTGCGCACAACACACGTACATTCTGACGGAAGACAAGGTAGTGGCCGTCATTTTTGATCTAGAAAGAAAAAAAAAAAAATTTAAAAAAAAGGTGCGCATCGACGTTCTCCGTTGTGAATCCGTAGTTTGGTACGGTCAGGTTGTTACAATTTGCCGTTACCACCAGCTTTTCAAAGACGTTAAAGTTATGCTCGCAAACATTGCCCGTTAAATTTTGCGCTAAGATTGTAATAGCATGCGCGCACCAGCGCACAAACGCATTTGCGCTCACATTGTTAAGTATAGGATGCGCGCACTAAATTGCGCTCGCAAAGGGTTTTTCCCCTCGCGTTAATGCGTTTTTTGTGCATGTGCACAATTGTGCGCGAAGAATGTAATAGGGCCCTTTGTCTTTAATAACAGCTGCATTTCCCAAGTTGACGACCTGCCCATCTCCGAACATCACAAAGTGTCACACAGCAAGTGCTTCATAAATCAGAATATAGAGAGTTATATGGCAAGAGTCATGTGATCCAGCATAAAACCACTTCTAATGCATCACATAGCAAGTGCTTCATAAATCAACAGTGAGTAATAAGGTAAATCATGTGATCCGGCAAGTGCTTCACAAAGCAGAATAAAAGCATAAAAAAAAACTTAATGTGTCACATGATAAAATGTGATCTGAATGAATTCCAGATGATTCCCCCCGATCTTCTACCCAGCATGCACAGGGAGAATGCGCCCCCACAACCAGCTCCCCCTTTTCCACCGCTTTTACCATTACAGATCGGACTATTGACATGGACGAGACATGACTGTATGAAGCTTTTTACCCAAAAGTGGACTGAGCATTGGGGAAATGTGGTTTTGACTCCATAATTAATTTTTTTTAATACAAGGTGTTCCTGTGTATAGGGAGCCAATCCTACAGCGGGGAATAAGAAAGCCGTGGCAAGTCCTGCCTCGAGCCGGTGCATGTGCCTTCCTAACCAGAATGCTTTTAACCTGCAAGACATTAATTTTAGTAATTTAGAAATTTTATGTAAGTAACGCGACTGGCCGGTTACAAGATAATAACCATACACCGCGCGGTCCATTAATCTATTTTTAAGATGACCCAACCTCAGTGTTTTACCCAATCCACCTGGTATTTAATGAAGAATGTGTCTCACCATGGAGCGCCCTGCACTCTGTATGCTGCATTACCCGCTTTCTGCAGGATGTATGAGTTATGCATGTTCAGGGTGAGGGCTGCCACCCTTTGTCTAAACCCCCCCCCCCCGTTAAAGTTGGTTTATTCTGAGCCTCGTATTCATCCCTTGCAATGCAGAGCCCCAAAGAGGAGGTGTCTGCCCCCCAATAAGTGGATCCGTGAAGCAGGACCTCCCCAGCGGGACACGATGGCATTGCTGCAGCTTTTGCAGTGCATGATAAGGTCCTGCTACAAAAATCACTGATACTGAAGGTAAAAAGAACACACGTCAACACCTTTGGCCCACACAGGGTTAAAAGACTGACAGCCGTCACTGATGCAACATGCAGAAATGATAAGGTCGGTCTCATGGTGACCATCGGCATCGCATGAACGTACTTTACGGTCCTATAAATAAAGATCTGTCTGCGTTCCACACGTGGACGGTGCAGCTCGCAAGGACGAGATCCCAGAGACCGAAATGTGACGGGGCAGGGAGCGATGCGACTGGAAAGAACCATCAGGTGGGAAATGTCCTGGCACGATGCCACGGGAAAGGGAGGGGTTTAGAGGGACGCTTTAACCACGAGTTCTATTGACTTGGCTAATTGGTAATGAGGTGTTAAGTGCGCCCCTGCCCCTTTTACCCTCAGGTGTCCCTGCAGGTTGTGACAGCCTTCCAAAACCTAGAGCTTCCCCATAACTGGAAGGCTGTCGATCAGCTCACTTGGGCACAGCCTTATGGTTATAGTGGGCGGAGCAGAACGGCCAATACTGCTCAAATCAGAAGCATTGAAAAGAAAGCAATTGGCTGAGCGTCACCCCGAGGGACGGCACAGGAAGCGGAGAAGAAAGAGCGAAGCGCTGGAAACATAGAAAAATATCGGCAGATAAGAACCTTTCGGCCCATCTAGTCGCCCAATTACATGGATACTTTACCTGGATTTATCTTTTGTTTAGGATAGCCTTATGCCTATCCCATGCCTGCTTAAATTCAATTACTGTTTTGGTCTCTACCACTTCTACTGGAAGACTGTTCCATGTATCCACCACCCGCTCAGTAAAATAATGCTTCCTGATGTTACTTTTAAACCTTTGCCCCTCTAATCTAAGACTATGTCCTCTTGTTTTGCTATTTTGTTTCCTTTTAAATATACTCCCTTCCTCTACCTTGTGGATTCCCTTTACGTATTTAAATGTTTCTATCATATCTCCTCTGTCTCGTCTTTTTTCCAAGCTGTACATGTTAAGATCATTAAGCCTTTCCTGGTAACTTTTCTCCTTCAAGCCGTACACTCTCTCTAAGATGTCTATATCCTTCTGGAGAAACACTGAGATATGAAGCCCTCCACACCTGGCTTGTGGGACGGACATACCCCCCCCCCCATGTGTTATATATATATAAAATCGCAATTATTTAAAAAAAGGGCCCTCCTATGCGACAAAAAGAAAGGGTCCACCTACTCGACAAGAATAAAAAAGGGCCAGTCGGCACCCGCCTGACAATAAAGGGTCTCTGTGCTTTCCCTTCTACACAAGAATAAAAAGGACCCCAAATATTACTTTATTTCTGTAACGACTGTAAAATTTCAATGCTCTTGAACCCAGGACATACTGAAAACCAGAGAAATCTCAATATAACCTTCCTGCTAAAATACTTTGGAAATAAAATAATGTTGGGGCAGAAGGAACATACGGCTAATGCGTTAATGTCGCCAGAGATAGGTGTGTGTATCTTGTTAAAATAATGTAAATGTGAATTATTAATATATTCGCCCTTTAGAGATATGTTGTGGATGAGAAGTTCTAGACACTGGATGGCGTCCCTTTAGCTCGCCCAATCCCAAACTGGTTCTGTACTGAACGTGTTCTTGAAGACCCTTAATAAAATGTCCCGATGTCGGCTCAGTGACCGCACACCTGCTGCAGAAACCCTTCCCAGGCCAGCCATAAGAGCGTCACCCAGCGGGCAGGCTACCCAGGACACGGCAAGGAGGCAAGTTAGGCCAGGGCAGCGTGTTATTAGAAAGGGCAGGACCTGATAAATACAGAGTATCAAACCGCACACTGTGCCCAAAGCACCGCAATTATATAAATTATGTTTTGAATCACAGATTAAAGAAGGAACAACTGAGTCACCACCCACAGGGAGAGAAATATATCAGCGCAGCGCTACTGAACTTGTTGGTGCTTTTTAAAAGCTTGTAACTGTAAATATACACATACATCTTTATTAGGATAAGAGGATAAACACCTTATGTCGAGGTTTAAATGAACATTTTGTTTAGGGATAGACCGATATATCGGTTGACGATTATCGGCTGCCGATATTCAGAAAATTACTGACATCGGTATAGGCATTTTATTTGCCGATAATTGGACAAGTTGGCTCACTGCAGCTGCAACACGCAAGATCCCACAGAACTGTGTGAATCCGGGGCTTCTCCCACATCAGCCTGTAAGTCCTCACTGCAGAACGACCCCTGCTCGCTGACCGTATTGCGCATGAGCGTGATGGCAACAGAAATGGGGCTTCCATCCCACCTGGCACAGAATTCCCTATACAGGGACTATTTCGTACAGCAGGGGTCAGCAACCTGGGCCCTCCAGATGCTTTGGAACTGCATTTCCCATGAGGCTCCAAGAACCTAATGAGAAGCTGAGGACCATGGCAGATGTAATTCCAAAACATGTGGGGCGATATTACAAAGTCACTGCTAACTTAACCAGAGCTGTTGTAAACTTCCCAGAGCCATTATAGTCTATGGGGGTGTTAAGTTTAGAACAGCTCTGGTTAAGTTAGCACCAAGTTTGTAATATAACCCTTGGAGGGCCAAGGTTGCTGAACCCCTTACATACAGGGTCATATGAGGGATCTTTAAGAAAGCCAAAGACACGGTCTGATTGATTGTAAAAATAAAAGCTTAAATAAAAAATTCTTATTAAATTGAATAAATGAAGTGGTGCAATGTTTAAATGTTAAACACATTGAGGTCATGGCATAATGTCAGATTTGTGCCGTTTCCCCCTCCCAACTTTAAATTTACAGAATATCGGCACCAAATATCGGCTATCGGCCAGAAAAGCTGCCGATAATCGGTATCAGCCCTGAAAAAATGATATCGCTCTATCCCTAATTCTGTTATCACTCGCCCCTTTTGTAAAGGAACTCAAAGTGTTAAAACAAGCATTTTCTGAATTTATGTCCATTGTTTATCCACAACATTAAGAGCAGTGTTTCCCAAACCTCTCCTCGGGTCCCTCAACCAGGCCAGATTTTGCAGATCACTTTGGGGAAAAGCAGACTGAATCCTGCAATCACTGAGCAGCAAATCCTATCACCTGTGCTGTGCTTCACATTTCTGGCAAACCTGGCGAGGAGGAGGGCCCGAGGATAGGTTTGGGAAACACTGATTTAGAGAGATACCCCTACTTAAAAACAGGAGAGTCCGCAGATTTGTCCCTCCTGACCTAAAGGCTTGCACTCCATTCTCTGCACGTCACATAGGAGTGGTAGCAGGGGCTTCATTGGAAAGCATGGCGCATGCGTTTAGGACAGGAGTTTCTAGTCTCTCAAGGTCTGCCATGAATAACACCAACTATAGCACGTACACAATGGCGACAAGTGAAATACATACAACACCGGTTGAGAAGAGCTGAGCCCTCCCATTTAGACTACAATCCCCATCATCCCACAATTTCCCCTCCATACCAGAAGTTAGTGATGACTTTCTCTGGCTACGCGTTTCTGTTGGGATTTACAGGTAACTGTACAAGACCCCAATAACCCAGTGAAGGAGCCGTGATGTAATACAGAGGCTTCATGTCTGCCTATAAGACGCTTGTGATAATCAACTCTAGCCCCGCCTCCTGCCTTAAACAAACGGACTTGGCATAAAAAAAAAAGGCAGAGGATATATTTCAAATGTTGATTTAATGCTCCGTAACGGGCGGGGGTGTATTCACGGGGTTAATGAGACGTCTCGTGCCCCCGCCTCAATGCCTGGAGGAACAAGGGCTCCAGCACAGCACAATGGGGTAATTATTTAATTGGATTAAACATTTAGGAGTCAGATTAATCAATGACTATGGTAAGGACAGAGCTCACGGCCTGGTGCACCGATAAACGGGAGAAAATAAACCAGGTGATTGAGCGAAAGCAGCACTTTATCCATGGATCACGTCCAATGTTATTTTCATTATTTTATGATTACTGTAAATGGAAACTTAAAAGCAAAGGAACAATTTACACCTTAACTAAAACAAAAAAAGGGCCCGCCCACTCGCCAAGACTAAAAATAAAGGGCCCGCCCACTCGCCAAGACTAAAAATAAAGGGCCCGCCCACTCGCCAAGACTAAAAATAAAGGGCCCGCCCACTCGCCAAGACTAAAAATAAAGGGCCCGCCCACTCGCCAAGACTAAAAATAAAGGGCCCGCCCACTCGCCAAGACTAAAAATAAAGGGCCCGCCCACTCGCCAAGACTAAAAAGAAAGGGCCCACCCACTCGCCAAGACTAAAAAGAAAGGGCCCACCCACTCGCCAAGACTAAAAAGAAAGGGCCCACCCACTCGCCAAGACTAAAAAGGGCCCACCCACTCGCCAAGACTAAAAAGAAAGGGCCCACCCACTCGCCAAGACTAAAAAGAAAGGGCCCGCCCACTCGCCAAGACTAAAAAGAAAGGGCCCGCCCACTCCCCAAGACTAAAAAGAAAGGGCCCGCCTGTGGCAGATTAGACCTGTATTTCTATCTATACAAGTGTCTGCCGGTTTATACATATCTCCTCTCCTCCATATAGAGTTATATTCATATTTGTGTCTGGCCATTTGGTAAGTGTATCCCTGTGTCCACAGCTGAAATGTAATCAAAATGTTTAGCTTTCTCCCTTGGAGGGAGGATATAACACGTAGCTGTAAAAAGGGAATTTCTTTGTACACTAACATAGAAAATCACACCTTGGCAGCCAGGTCGGCACCAAGAGATGGGGACACCATCTTCAAAGACAGGAAGCACATCCTTGATCTCTAAGGGGGGTCTGGAGGGAAGAGGGACGCCTTTAGGCAATTGAAGATTAATTGACAAGCTTACTGAGCACGAGCGAGAATTGCACTCTGGGAAATGGGAGTCCAGGACACTGGGCCATTGGTGGGTGGGGGCTGGAAAGATTAGGAAGTGTATAAATTCGAACACTGGCCATGTGCTTTTGGCTGATCACTTGGGGTACCTTCTAAAGAGGACTGATCGGTCCATGTTCCTATCTCTAGACTCCAGGAGGCCATGGCTGCTAGCTTAAGGAATAGTTCTTCATAAGTAACGCTCTATGGTTAACCCTTTTTCTTTCGTTTGCTGTGTAGTGTGTAAGTAATTGATTTATTCTAGTTATAAGTTTTTATGTAACCAAGCACTGAGATTCTTTTAATATCATAAATAAACAAAAAGTATTAAGTTTTGACGCCGGCTGATGAAATCCACGCTAAGAGATTGGGAGTATTGCTATTTGCTTTAAGCTCGGTTATATATAAGAAATTGCGTGTTGCGGTCGTCAGGAAACAGCAGGGAATTGTGGGATCCGTAGTCACTGTCCGAGTCTAGGATAGTGCAGCTGCTAAGCCCTGCGTCTCCTGTTGCAACGCACGTAGTGTCCGTGAGGACTGGTGGCAGCGTTACTAATAGAATAAGAAAGTGAGCTCTGGGATTGTGAGACGTAGTTAGTACGCGCTTCAGGAGAAGACTTGTACTGCGTTGCAATCCTGGGATCAGTATATCGCGCTCTACGTGCCTGTTGTGAGAGAAAGTGTAGCCGGGACGGGTAGATAAGTGCGCGGCTTAACCTGGCGTCTTTGCGCAGCAGCGCACGTAGTGGGTCGTGACACCGCCCACTCGCCAAGACTAAAAAGAAAGGGCCCGCCAACTCGCCAAGACTAAAAAGGAAGGGCCCGCCAACTCGCCAAGACTAAAAAGGAAGGGCCCGCCAACTCGCCAAGACTAAAAAGAAAGGGCCCGCCAACTCGCCAAGACTAAAAAGGAAGGGCCCGCCAACTCGCCAAGACTAAAAAGGAAGGGCCCGCCAACTCGCCAAGACTAAAAAGAAAGGGCCCGCCAACTCGCCAAGACTAAAAAGGAAGGGCCCGCCAACTCGCCAAGACTAAAAAGAAAGGGCCCGCCAACTCGCCAAGACTAAAAAGAAAGGGCCCGCCAACTCGCCAAGACTAAAAAGGAAGGGCCCGCCAACTCGCCAAGACTAAAAAGAAAGGGCCCGCCCACTCAACAAGACTAACAAAAATAAATAAGGGCCACTGTGGTTTACCCTTCTACATAATAAAGGACCCATGGTTCCTGCACTAAAAAGGGATAGAGGGCCCTGTGTCAACCAACATTAATAAACATACATAGTACAGACATTAACACACAATAAAGGAGGCCCCGTTGTTTGGAAGCAGCATGAGTCTCCCCTGAGCTTATCACACAGACACAAATGTAGAGTAAGACCCATCCCTCGCCACATGAGCAGATGCAGATTTCCCATCTGTCATCACGCGTCAGCTGCTGCACACGGAAACGTGCAGTAATAGAAGGTTCATAGAGCGCCAAACACAAGAGCTGCTCTGGTGTTTGACTACTCATACTCCAGGGGCCACTACTCCTCTCCTACCCCCACCCCAAATACACAGCACTCGACCCGTGGTCTGACACTTAAAAAAACACAAACACTTTTCTCTCTCCTGGTCTCTTCCATCTTGAAAATCCCGGACCTGTACCATAACCTCCCCATTAAAATGCTTTTCATTTCCAGCTTCTGGAGCACCTGCAACTGAAGATTGGATTTCTTCAGTTCAGACTCTGCCTGACTCGCTTGAACATTGTTTACAGAATCTAAAACCACTCCAACCAAAATCGTCCAACGATGGACCCACTGCTTCACCACAGGGGGATGGCTCCATTCTTCTCATGTTCGCTGCTGCCTTCCAACTCCTCACCTTTGTACACAAAGTTCTTCCATGGGTCTTCTCTTAACTCATCCGATCCTCTTTCACGGTCCTTTTTGGTTACATCTGCCATCATCCAGGACTCCGTTGCTATAATCCACTTCATCCCATGGGTCAAGGGCCATGGGCTCCTCTTGACTCCCAACACTCCAAACAAATCTTAACCACCTAAAACGATGTCCTCCTGCCTCGATTACATTGACCTGCTCCTCATTGACCAGGCACACTGCCGGCCAAGCAACCTCTTACCGATCACAATGGGTGCGACTCCGGGTCCATCTTCCAAACCTTCAAATTAACCCATAAATCCCTACAATGTTTTAATAATAAGATCAATGGAGAACGCAACAACACCTGGGCAAGAGAAAGATGAGTGAGGAAGAGGTTATGGTTATTTGGGATGGAGACCCTTTGATTTAGGAAGGGCATCGGGTCAAGATATATGAATTCCACAATGGTCGCCCGTAACTTACAGACGGCTACAGCTACACACATGTACCGCACCTCCAGCCATCACCTACACGGCTTCTCAATGGCGGCCGGTATATCACACTGACACAGGAGATTATCCCAGAGAGAAGCCAGATCCGGTGTTTCCCGGATTTTAATAAGCGTGTAATACGGGGGGAGGGAGGCATAATGAGAGACGCGGAGCGTGCAAAGGGGGGGGCATAATGATAGACGCGGAGCGTGCAACACGGGGGGACATAATGAGGGCAATGGGATGTGATGGGTGTTATATTTGGCATAATACGGGGCACGTGAGGGGCATAATTAGGGTTGCACCGACACTAGTATCGGTGCCGATACCGGGTACTGCAGGAGTACTTGGTACTCGTGCAGTACCCCCGATATTTTCCGCCGATACCGGGAGCCGGCATCTGAGGGGCTGGGGCGGCTGTTCGAATGCTCTATCGGCATTTGGACAGCCTCCCCTGGAGCTCCGCGGCATACTTACCTTCCCCGAATGATGCCAGCAACGTTTCCGCGCTTAGAGCCGATAGAGCATTTGAATAGCCGCCCCATGTCGGTTCTGGGGGGGGCATAATCCATAAACTGGGGGGGGGCATGATCCATGAGACCTGGGTGTGGATAGATTATATATATATATATATATATAATCTCTATCTCGGGGGGGGATATATACATGTTAGCTGGGGGCATATTTATATGAAGTCTGTTCTTATTGGAAAGTGGTCACGTGACAAAATAAAAGTATCGGTACTCAGTATCGGTCTTAAAAAAGTGGTATCGGCACGTGAGGGGCATAATACAGGGCACGTGAGGGGCATAATACAGGGCGCTTCCGCACGTTAAAGGACCCAGTCGCGATCACGTGGGAGTCCCACGTGATCGCGGCTGGGGGTCCTTCAACGAGGGCAGGCGTGAAGACTTTGTCGGCACCGCTCGGGAAGGTAAGTATGCCGGAGAGCTCCAGGGGCGGCTGTCCGAATGCCGATAGAGCATTCGAACAGCCGCCCCATGTCTGGTCTCTGAGCTGGGGGCAGCATCCACGAGCTGGGGGCAGCATCCACGAGCTGGGGGCAGCATCCACGAGCTGGGGGCAGCATCCACGAGCTGGGGGCAGCATCCACGAGCTGGGGGCAGCATCCACGAGCTGGGGGCAGCATCCACGAATCGGGGGCAGCATCCACGAATCTCGGGCAGCATCCACGAATCTCGGGCAGCATCCACGAATCTCGGGGGGATATATACAAAACGTGGTATCGGTGCATCCCTAATATATACACACACACCACAAAATAGTGTTTAAATAAAGGTCTTTATTCATCACATGTATCTGACGCTGCCTCTATAGGCTGTTATGAATAAAGACCTCCATTTAAACACTATTTTGTTGAAATTATCAGGACAAGTTGATGGTCCTGAGGGACAAGTAGATTTTTTTTAAATTTCCACACCCCTGATAATACAGGGCACGTGAGGGGTGTAATACGGGGTATAGCGAGGGTATAGCGAGGGGTGTAATACGGGGTATAGCGAGGGGTGTAATACGGGGTATAGCGAGGGGTGTAATACAGGGTATAGCGAGGGGTGTAATACAGGGTATAGCGAGGGGTGTAATACAGGGTATAGCGAGGGGTGTAATACAGGGTATAGTGAGGGGTGTAATACAGGGTATAGCGAGGGGTGTAATACAGGGTATAGCGAGGGGTGTAATACGGGGTATAGCGAGGGGTGTAATACGGGGGTATAGAGGGGTGTAATACAGGGTATAGCGAGGGGTGTAATACAGGGTATAGCGAGGGGTGTAATACGGGGTATAGCGAGGGGTGTAATACGGGGTATAGCGAGGGGTGTAATACGGGGTATAGCGAGGGGTGTAATACGGGGTATAGCGAGGGGTGTAATACGGGGTATAGTGAGGGGTGTAATACGGGGTATAGTGAGGGGTGTAATACAGGGTATAGTGAGGGGTGTAATACGGGGTATAGTGAGGGGTGTAATACGGGGTATAGTGAGGGGTGTAATACAGGGTATAGTGAGGGTTATGAGGGGTGTAATACAGGGTATAGTGAGGGGTGTAATACAGGGTATAGTGAGGGGTGTAATACAGGGTATAGTGAGGGGTGTAATACAGGGTATAGTGAGGGTTATGAGGGGTGTAATACGGGGTATAGTGAGGGGTGTAATACAGGGTATAGTGAGGGTTATGAGGGGTGTAATACAGGGTATAGTGAGGGTTATGAGGGGTGTAATACAGGGTATAGTGAGGGTTATGAAGGGCGCAGGTTCCCGGGTTCCTCTCACCTGAGTTCCCACCACCACGATCTGCGGCAGTTGAATGACGTCAGCGCCCACCGTGTTGAAGACGTCCTGCAGCTTATTGATGACGGGTATGAGCGCCTCCATGGCTCGTCCTGTCACCACAATGAATGGGGGGTCTCTGTCTCAGTCACCGGCGCCTCCACTAAGCAACCATTGACCCGGCCCACAGGCCTCTGCGGGAGGGAGAGGCGTGGACAGGCGGTATGAGACGCTACGCGCGTGCGCGAGACTCGAGAGCGCCGGGAAACGTAGTTCTCGCGGCAATGCCCTAGTCAGCTGCGGCCATATTTGATATGGCAAAACCTTAGCTACTTCTACGCATATTCTTCGTTTATACGTGTGGAAAGGCAGCGTTACACCGCACGATCTTCAGAGTATTCCTTAACCCTCGGATTTAAGGCGGAAGAATTGTTATGACTTTTTTACGATGGCCGAAATGAGTACTTTAATTACTATAAACCGACTTCTAATAAACTTCTTTCCCTTAATCGATTGCCTTAGGTTTGCCCACAATAAAGATGGCCGTTCGGGCGTGATGTGAGTTACGTTTGTCATAAAGCATATATACAGGAAGTGCTGGTGTCGTGAAAGCTCTCCAGGCTGTGACATTGGGCTGACAGTTTAATGCATTGCAGCTTCTCTACTGGCGAGAGGGAGGGGGGGCTCACTTTATTAACCATTACAGGCACTGAGTGCAGAATAAAAACACCCAGACAGGACTGGCTTAGGTTTCCAGATAGTCAAACAGTTCTGTCCTGCAGAGCTGGGTTAAGGTACCTCTGGGCTCTGCCTAAGCAAGTTTACACCCCCATTCACTGTAGCTGGCCCTGTGTGTGATTTATCACATAGCTCCACAGCAATAAAACTCTGTGTATTGTGCAGTGTGTATGATAGTATCGCAGAGATCCACAGCAATAAAACTCAGTAATGTGCGGTGTGTATGAGTGTATCACAGAATCCACAGCAATAAAACTTACTGCAATGTGCGGTGTGTATGAGCGTAAGTTTTATTGCTGTGGATTCTGTGATACACTCATACACACCGCACATTACTGAGTTTTATTGCTGTGGATCTCTGCGATACGTTCATACACACTGCACAATACACACAAGTTTTATTGCTGTGGAGCTCTGTGATACTGCAATGTGCGGTGTGTATGAGCGTATCACAGAATCCACAGCAATAAAACTTACTGCAATGTGCGGTGTGTATGAGCGTAAGTTTTATTGCTGTGGATTCTGTGATACGCTCATACACACCGCACATTGCAGTATCACAGAGCTCCACAGCAATAAAACTTGTGTGTATTGTGCAGTGTGTATGAACGTATCGCAGAGATCCACAGCAATAAAACTCAGTAATGTGCGGTGTGTATGAGTGTATCACAGAATCCACAGCAATAAAACTTACGCTCATACACACCGCACATTGCAGTAAGTTTTATTGCTGTGGATTCTGTGATACGCTCATACACACCGCACATTGCAGTATCACAGAGCTCCACAGCAATAAAACTTGTGTGTATTGTGCAGTGTGTATGAACGTATCGCAGAGATCCACAGCAATAAAACTCACAGTAATGTGCGGTGTGTATGAGTGTATCACAGTATCCACAGCAATAAAACTCACAGTAATGTGCGGTGTGTATGAGTGTATCACAGAATCCACAGCAATAAAACTTACTGCAATGTGCGGTGTGTATGAGCGTATCACAGAGCTCCACAGCAATAAACTCACTGCAATGTGCGGTGTGTATGAGCGTATCACAGAGCTCCACAGCAATAAACTCACAGTAATGTGCGGTGTGTATGAGCGTATCACAGAGCTCCACAGCAATAAACTCACAGTAATGTGCGGTGTGTATGAGCGTATCACAGAGCTCCACAGCAATAAAGCTCACAGTAATGTGCAGTGTGTATGAGTGTATCACAGAGCTCCACAGCAATAAACTCACAGTAATGTGCGGTGTGTATGAGTGTATCACAGAGCTCCACTGTTACATCCTCAGCCCCGCTGTGCTCCCTGGGGGGTCTGGGCAAGAAGGGGATCGCTGGCTGCTCGGGTGCCAGCACTTTCTGCTGGCAGATCGGCATCTGAGGGGGCGGGGTCAGGTGTGGTCACTAGGAGCAGCCAGCTTTAAAAACAGGGCTCGAGGAGTTGCCTCGTCGCCCTGTTGAGTTTGTTTCTTGCATCTGATTGAATTTACTAAATAACAAGAAAAATGAACAGGCGCCCAAACTTGTGCTACCACCAACCAACCAATGCCAGCCAGAAATTTTAGTGGTTTCCCCCAAACCAGTGAACAATGAAGAAAATGGTACGTATCTGGCGGCGCGAAGACAATCGCTAATTGGTAGCTGACGGTTCCCTTAGTTAACAAAATCCATATGGAACATGTAAAGAAAAATAAACAATGTATAGTGCAGATGGTTAAATACACAAAATAAATAATCGTATGGTGTTCCACTCACGCATTAAAGAGCCCAAGCACTGGCTCTGAGTGGATCAAGGCTCTTGGGTGCTTAACTTCTCCACTTCTAAAGGTGACCCACACCTTATAGAATTTGCAGCAAGGCTTGCATCAAGTGAATATGAAAAGAGAAACGAGACAACTTCCTTGTGCAGGTCTTCCAAGGAATTGGGTATAAAGATTTGGTCTAATCAACTCACATTTGATGGAGCTATAGACCAAGCTCTTGGTGTATGCGCCTTAGGGTTTATTCTGTAGGTAAAGCCCAAAAAAACCTCTTTCAGGAAACCGAGAATCCAAAAATCCAGAACAATAGGGGAAATTAAAATTATAATTAAAATATTTATTTAAAACATAAATAAAATACTGGCTTAGCCAGAAGACCAGAACGCGTTTCGCCAGACGTGCTGGCTTCTTCAGCTGGTTTACAGACTAATGTCCAATCTCTTTATTATATAGAGTAGCAGTTTAGTACATAAAAGTCCCCACATGTTCCAGATTCCCTAATTAAAACGTGCACTCATTATCCCAAACCGCATCACCGGCGGTGGGAACGAAGCCGCCATTTTGCGCATGCGCTATGGTGCCAAATGCGTTCCAACTTGCGTGTCACGCCGGGTTCAGGAAGTGACTTGCGTTCCACTTTGTATAACACTCTGAATCCTCCGCCGCATAGATACACATATTTTGATTCTTCCTTATAGCTGAAAACATCATGCTCTCCAGCCAGAATAAACAAAAGAAAGCAATTTAGGACACAAACTTTATAACCATTAAATCTTCCCCAGCTCTAATCTATAAAGGGGTCTTTGGAGATGCGTCCATAAATAGCATCCAATTCATTTTAGCTGAAAACGAGATAATATACATACTTATAGCAAAAAAGGTGAATTAGTCATATAAATTCTAGCTATTTAATATCTTGTCCTATTAAGCATTCTTCTATTTACTCTAAATACCCTTAATTAATCTTGATTGAATATAATTCATGTGTTAGTGCAAAATTATAACTGTTAACATTTATATTACTAAAAAAACAATGATCAAGGACTGTAATAATTCTAAAAAAGGTCCAAAGTCACAAAAAAATGTTTTATTTTTTTGGTAAGGACATTAAATAATTTAAAGTGCTTCGATTAAAGTGCTATTTTGAACTCTATCTTTGAGTAGCCCTATCACTAATAAAAAGAAGAATATATGTATTACATTTGTTATTCAAATAAACCATATATATTTCTATTTACAATCAGTGTAAACAAGAATAATACTCAAAGTAAATTATGCTGGTTAAAAGAGTGTCAATTGAATATATCTAACATTAGTGCATCAAAAATGATTAATTTTATGTGCTGTTAAAAACTGTATACAAACAATCTAATAGTTCCCAATAGTTCTTTAGTTAATTATAAAGTGCTTTCTCAATAAATATATTTCTATATTACAATAAGTGCAGATCATGCAAATTACGCCAATTCACAAAAATAACGGTTAAATGTATCTGACATTAGTGCATTCAAAATTAATTAAAGTGCTTAATTTTATGTGCTGTTAGTGACTGTGTATAAACAATCCTTATCTAATAATTCCCATACAGATGTGTGTATAATAGCCCTGTACCTATATAAGGACATAATGTAATAATAGTGTTAAGTGCTAATATTATATTGCCATTTAGAGTAATAACCTATAAAAATATAATTATATTAGTGATATAAAATACTCATCATTCACTGTATAGAGGATAAACCAGAACCTATTGTATATAAATGCTAAAAAATGCTCAAAAATATTTATTAAATATTATAAAAAATATTAAATATTATTTTATCTATTTATACATATTAATAGCATTGAATTAATCTTAATTGACTAGTAGACCTAGGGATAGTGAAAGCTAAAATCTTGAGGGTATACAATTATACTGGAAAAATGGATGGCCTCAATAGAATAGAGTGGAGGAAGACCTTCACAAAAAATGTACAATCTCAAAATCATCGTTCAGACCCCTCGGAGTTAATGTACCATTTTCAAAAATGAATCTCATTTCCTCCTTCCCCAATTTGTTAATGATATCCTCCTCAATCTCTATCTTTTTAACTTGTTTTATTGCCCAGAATTTCAAACCTACGGGGGAACTATTGTGATACAACTTAAAATGCAGAGAAACAGAGTGTTTCTCAAATTCATTTCTGATATTCCTAGCATGTTCATTTATTCTGACGTTAAGGGCCCGTTTAGTTCGACCTATCTATCTTATGCCACAAGGGCATTCCAGCATATAAATTACATTTTTAGAACAGCAATTTAAAATACCCTTTATTTCCACCATTTTATTCTGTTTTTGATTAGAATAGGAACCTATATATTTTTTTCTATTACTCGTGGATTTACAGGCCAGACATAGTCCACATTGATAAAAGCCTTCCCTCAATCCAAAAAATTTTTTTGGATTATCCTTTTTTCTAGTTTTGCTGTGTACTAAGCTAAAATTGACATTTTTAGTTCCTCTAAAAATTATTTTAGGTGTCGCTCCTATGTGTTGTCTAAGATCACCATCGTTCAGTAAAACGTGCCAGTGTTTAGTAAATATCTTTTTGATATTATTAGCCTTATCATTAAAATCACAGATAAACCGAACTTCACCCTCTTCCTTTTGGGTTCTGGGCTTATACCTTAATAGATCATTACGATCTTTCAATAAAATATCGGAGATAGTGTTGTCTAAGTCTGCCTCTTTATACGCCTTTTCCACAAAATCTTTTTTCATGTTCTCCGCTTGTTCTTTAAAGACTCTAGTATCGGTACAATTACGTCTCAGGCGGATGAATTGTCCCTTAGGGACGCCTCTAAGCCATGTGGAATGGTGGCAACTGGTATAATCAATGTAGGTGTTCATATCTACATCTTTAAAAAATGTTTTGGATTTGATACAGTCTTTTTCTACATAAATTTCTAGATCAAGGAAATTTATCTTTTGTGTACTCCAGTTATGATCTAACTTAATGCCCCATTCAACATTATTGAGACTATCTAGAAATATTGACAAATCTTCCTCCTTCCCTCTCCAGATGAAAAAAATGTCATCGATGAATTTTTTATAGGCATGGATGGTCCCTTGCGCCCAGCTACGCGAACCATAGACAAACACGGTTTCCCATGCTGCCATATATAGGTTGGCGTAGCTGGGCGCAAACTTAGTACCCATCGGTGTACCTCTCACTTGGATGTAAAAGTCCTCTTCAAATTTAAAATAATTGTTTTTTAATATAGACTTAACACTTTCCACAATGAAGGACATCTGATCATTGCCCAATAGGTTAGATTTGGAGATTTCTTGCTCCAATTTCTCCAGACCCAACTCATGAGGTATGTTGCTGTAGAGCGCATTGACGTCACATGTTACCATGACGTCACCTTCCTGCCAAACTACATCTTCTAATGTCTGCAACATATTTAGAGTGTCTTTTAAGTAAGACGGAATAGTACGTACAATGGGTTGGAGAATAGTATCCACATACTCTGATAAATGGCTGGTTATAGATTCAATGCACGCCACTATGGGCCTGCCGGGAGGTCTGACCGGATTTTTGTGTATTTTAGGAAGAATATAAAAGTATGGTGTCTTAGTGAATTTCATGGCTAGATATTCAAACTCAGCTTTATTTAGGATACCTCTATCTAAACCCTCTTGAAGGAAGGATTCCATCTTTTGTCTTATGTCTTTAACTGGATCAGCTCTTCATTTACAATAAGTTTGATCATCATTTAAAATACGCATAACTTCTTCTTGATATAGTTTTTTAGGTAAAATAACTGTCCCGCCGCCTTTATCGGCGGGTTTTATCACTATATTAGAATCTTTTTGTAGATTTTTAAGGGCTATATTTTCTTCCTTGGTAAGGTTGTAATGGTTAATTTTTGTAGACATCTTTTCTACATCCCTCATGACTAATTTTTCAAACACCTTTATCTCATCAGAGATCATATGGCGTGGGAAGAATTTTGACTTATTTTTTAAATTAGTATGTATAGTAGGGGTGCAGCTTAATACAATCTCCCTTTCTATTGGTTGTTTTAAAAAATATTTTTTCAAGCTAAGTTTGCGCTTAAACCTCTGGAGATCAATATACACTCTTTTTATTAGTGATAGGGCTACTCAAAGATAGAGTTCAAAATAGCACTTTAATCGAAGCACTTTAAATTATTTAATGTCCTTACCAAAAAAATAAAAATAAATAAAAAAAATATATATATTTTTTGTGACTTTGGACCTTTTTTAGAATTATTATAGTCCTTGATCGTTGTTTTTTTAGTAATATAAATGTTAACAGTTATAATTTTACACTAACACTTGAATTATATTCATCAATCAAGATTAATTAAGGGTATTTAGAGTAAATAGAAGAATGCTTAATAGGACAAGATATTAAATAGCTAGAATTTATATGATTAATTCACCTTTTTTGCTATAAGTATGTATATTATCTCGTTTTCAGCTAAAATGAATTGGATGCTATTTATGGACGCATCTCCAAAGACCCCTTTATAGATTAGAGCTGGGGAAGATTTAATGGTTATAAAGTTTGTGTCCTAAATTGCTTTCTTTTGTTTATTCTGGCTGGAGAGCATGATGTTTTCAGCTATAAAGAAGAATCAAAATATGTGTATCTATGCGGCGGAGGATTCAGAGTGTTATACAAAGTGGAACGCAAGTCACTTCCTGAACCCGGCGTGACACGCAAGTTGGAACGCATTTGGCACCATAGCGCATGCGCAAGATGGCGGCTTCGTTCCCACCGCCGGTGATGCGGTTTGGGATAATGAGTGCACGTTTTAATTAGGGAATCTGGAACGTGTGGGGACTTTTAAGTACTAAACTGCTACTCTATATAATAAAGAGATTGGACATTAGTCTGTAAACCAGCTGAAGAAGCCAGCACGTCTGGCGAAACGCGTTCTGGTCTTCTGGCTAAGCCAGTATTTTATTTATGTTTTAACCCCTTAGTGACCGGGCGGTTTTACACAAATCCGTCCTTTAGTGACCGCTGCTGTTTTCACGTTTCTGCGCTGCTCGTGTTCAGATCAAATTTTCCTCTTACTCGTTTATTCAACCCACACATATTATACACCCTTTTTCCCGCCATTAAATGGACTTTCTAGAAATACCATTATTTCCATCATATCCAATAATTTAATATAAAAAAAATATGAAATATGATGAAAAAAAAGGTAAAAACACACTTTTTCGTAATTTAATCCCCTAAAGCTATAACCACCAATAAAGACCCCGGCTAAATAGTTTCCAAATTTTATCCCGAGAATAGAAATACCCAATTTTTACATGTTTTTACCTTTTAACCCTTTCACTGCTGAGCCAGTTCACCTATGTGCGCTGCGCTCATTCTGACCATTTTGTGCTAATTATTTTTAGATGACAGCCTAGGTCCTATTTAATTAAACTCCCCCCTGACAAAAAAAACTTTAAAAAAAAAAAACATTTTTTTATTTTATTTAATTTTTTTATTATTATTTTTTTATTTAATTTTTTTTTTACATTTTTGTTTAAAACCAAACCTGGTCATGTTTGGGATCATTTGAAAGGCCATAATCAGGCCTTTCAAATGATGGCAAATATGACCATCTAGCTGCCATGGATCGGGAGATAAAGGGATCCTTAGGATCCCCTTATCTCTACATGGCAGCTAGAGGGTTAACTGGCCCACTGACATCCTCACACATATGGTGAGGTTGTCAGTGGGTGGGGGGGGACCTGGAGGCTTGGCTGACATCCAAGATGTCAGCCCCCTCTAGGTTTGAATCACGTTTTGGCGCCAATTGCGCCGCAACGTGATCCGGCGGCGAAATGGTTAATGCCATACACCGCTGGAAAGGGGAGGCTCTCCCCTCTCCAGCGGTGCAAACGGCATCTCCCTAGCTTCAATGGTTGGGGAGATAGAGGGCTCCGAAGGAGCCCCCCCTCCCCTCCATTGAAACACATGGGGGCACCTTCTGATGACGTCACCACGCAGCGTGGCGACGTCATCAGCCTCGCCTGCCCATGTAAATCACATGGGCAGGCTTCCTCCCTGTCAGATCGCCGTGGGATCCGACGAGGGAGGTGAGTATCGGGCGGGAGGGGGATTTGGCGCCGCTGACGTACCCTGTACGTCATCGGGTCTAAGGGAGACCCGAACACAGGACGTACAGGGTACGTCAGCGGTCGGGAAGGGGTTAAATAAATATTTTAATTTTAATTTTAATTTCCCCTATTGTTCTGGATTTTTGGATTCTCGGTTTCCTGAAAGAGGTTTTTTTGGGCTTTACCTACAGAATAAACCCTAAGGCGCATACACCAAGAGCTTGGTCTATAGCTCCATCAAATGTGAGTTGATTAGACCAAATCTTTATACCCAATTCCTTGGAAGACCTGCACAAGGAAGTTGTCTCGTTTCTCTTTTCATATTCACTTGATGCAAGCCTTGCTGCAAATTCTATAAGGTGTGGGTCACCTTTAGAAGTGGAGAAGTTAAGCACCCAAGAGCCTTGATCCACTCAGAGCCAGTGCTTGGGCTCTTTAATGCGTGAGTGGAACACCATACGATTATTTATTTTGTGTATTTAACCATCTGCACTATACATTGTTTATTTTTCTTTACATGTTCCATATGGATTTTGTTAACTAAGGGAACCGTCAGCTACCAATTAGCGATTGTCTTCGCGCCGCCAGATACGTACCATTTTCTTGATTGAATTTACTGTTGACGACCCTGCTTTGGATGAGTTTCTTGCTCCTGTATTTGACCCGGCTTGACTCTGACCAATCTCTCTCTATCGTGTGTATTATGCTGTTTGCGTGTTTATACTATCTCAAGTATTTACCAGAACGATTGGTTTCTGCATCCCTGACTGCCCTGCACCTTGAATACTTCACGTACTGCCGTCCCACGTATTGTGTTTCTGAGCGTGTCCTAGGCTCTCTGTCGGTCTCCACCCTCGAAGCCTAGAGGCAATTCAGCTAGTCCTTTGAGTCCCCTGGGTCTTGAGTTACAAACTGTATATGTTTATTTCTGTGTTGATCAAAAATATATCGTTGCCCTTAAAGGAACACTCCACTCAAATCACCCCCCCCCCCCCCGTTTTTTTATCCTAATCTATCCCTATTCCCTTAAACAAAAAAAAAATAAAAAATTTATTAACTGTAATACTTACCCTAAAATCCACTTCTTTCCAGCGGTGTCTTTTTTTTTTTATACTCACCTCCCTCCTCTTCCGCTCCCGTTCTTCTTGCCTTCTGGTTTACGTGAGTAGCGCGCATGCGCGCCTCTCACGTAAGACAGCCAATCGGCAGGCTTCCTCCCGGCTCCCTCTGAGGATTAGTGTTGCGCGCAAGAGGATGCACGCAACACTAACCCTCAGCCGCTGCCGCCAGCTACTGCGGCGAGTTGGAGACGTCGCGATGACGTCTCCTACTCGGCAAAAGTCGTCAGAAGCAGGAAATATGATTCCCGCTCTGCTGACTGACAGCTGGGAGGGCGGAGTAAACTTTTCTGCTGAACTGCCGAAGCGGAGGGAGGGGAGACAGAGGGCGGCATACTCCGGGCATCATGACCACCTAAAATAGCTTAGGTGGTCATGTTGCCTAGAGTATCCCTTTAAGGATCTCAACTCCGCTACTCTTGGGTATGCAATATAGCTACCGTTACATCACAACAGAGCCTATGGATCCGGCAACTGTATGTGGCCTAATGTCTAAGCTGAGAAATATAATCTGTAAGAAAGAAAACCAAGAGCAACGTTTGGATCAGTTTACTCAGGCTTTGGGCCTATCTCAGTTAAACAAGGCCTCACCGCCTCCCCCTCCTGAGATTGACAGGTCCACACAAGCAGTCTCTGATTACTACTGAGGTGTCTCATGTTCACTTAAAGACTCCCACAAGTTTCAATGGGAGTACGGGGTCTTGTAGAGGGTTTGTAACTCAAATCGAGTTAAACCCTGGCATGTGTTCCACAGATAGAGCCAAGGTGGGTTATGTAATCAATCACCTGACTGATAAAGCTCTCCTGTGGGCAACCCCTTTATGGGATCTGGACAGACCAGTGATATACAATTATGCTGAGTTTATGAATAGCTTGAAGCGTACGTTTGACCCCGCTAGAAGGGTAACAGGGGCAGCCAGAACTTTATGGCGTATTTCCCAGGGCAACCGCCGAGTTGCTGAATATGCTATAGAGTTTAAAACTTTGTCATCAGAACTTCTCTGGTCGAATGATGTGTTTGTTATGGCGTTTCTTGAAAGAATCTCAGATTATTATGCATGATTTAGCACCTCTATCGTTACCTGAGGATCTAGAAGACCTCATAGATTACTGTATAGCACTAGATGATCAGATACGTGACAGGAGGTCTGGTCGTAGCAACTCACATAAACCTGTCCCAGGTCGGTTCATGCTGTCTCCCCTCCCAGACCGGTACCCTCTGAACCAGAACCTATGCAATTAGGTCGTTCTGGCATATCTGGGGAGGAGAGACCATTTCGCCTTAGAGAGGGTCTCTGTTTTTACTGCGCAGACAAAGGACATTTTCATTTACAATGTCCCAAGCGACCTAACAGATCTAATGTGTCGGGGAAACGAGCAAGCCTAGAGTCCCCTGAGAGACGGGTTCTAGGTAGGGATGAGCCGAACACCGCCCGAGTTCTGTTCGGGCCCGAACTTCCCATATGTTCGGGTCCGAACTCGAACTCCATGCAAGTCAATGGGGCTGAAAATTCGGTTTTTAGAGTGCCCTCCAAGAGGGCATATATGCTAGATATTAGCCATAAAAGGTGTATGGGGGTCCGGGTAGTGCCCTGGGGGACAGGAAACAAGGACAAAAAGTAAAAAAAAAAACGTTTTTAAAGGGACAGTGAGTTTTCCATGAAATAAGGGTTAAAAATAAAAACGAAAAATTCCTTCAAATATCGTGTGTAGGAGGTCCCCATAACCTGCCCGTGAAGTGGCAGATTTCTAGGATGTATAGAAACACTTAGAAACAAACAATGACGTTTCAAACGATGGTAAACAGTTTTCCTTTAATCTATCCATAAACAACTGCTTGGGGCGGCAGCCTGTATGAAAAGAGGAGACATTTTCGGACACGCAGAAAAAGGTTACTGATTTTTTGGCGGTGAAAAGCAGGAGAATGACTGGAGAATGGAAAATTCTAGACCAAATAGCCGATTTGGAAAGTGAGATAAATGGGAGAATTTTTCTGGTTCGGCTATTTTGACCTAGAATTTTCAGTCATTCTCCTGAGTTTCACCTTTCTCTGAATAACCCTGTCAGGGTTATTCAGAGAGCGGTGAAGAGCAGGAGAATGACTGGAGAATGGAAAATTCTAGGTCAAAATGGCCAAACCAGAAAAATTCTCCCATTTAGGCTAGAGTCAGATTAGCAAATTTTTAACGTTCGTTTAGGCGCACTTAATCATGGCCGCACTAGCGGCAAATGACGGGCAATGACGGCCAATATACGAAGTACGGTCGCACGAAAGTCCGACTGCGCAATGCAAGTGGAAAATGAACGCATTTTTTCGAGAACGCAGAACCGCTAGTACGGACTAACAGAGTGCGCTGCGTCCACTAGCGGTGTGTGAGCATGATTTGGAGACGTCAGACCCTGCTCATGTCCGGCCAACATAACGTCCAGACACCCAAAGTTTCCTGGTTTGGATCCGTAAAAAATCACGCCCAAAAATGTGCATCGTATGACCGTTTTTTGCGCATTCCATGAAAAAAATACGGCAATGCGTTCGGACGCACTTTTTGACGGTCGCTGTGAAAAATGCGTTAGTCTGACCCTAGCCTTATCTCACTTTCCAAATCGGCTATTTTGTCCAGATTGTTCTCTTTTCCTGCCATTCTCCTGGTTTTCACCTTTCTCTGAACAACCCTGAGAGAGAGGTGAAAGCCAGGAGAACTGGCAGGAGAAGAGAACAATCTAGACCAAATAGCCGATTTGGAAAGTGAGATAAATGGGAGAATTTTTCTGGTTTGGCTATTTTGACCTAGAATTTTCCATTCTCCAGTTATTCTCCTGCTTTTCACCGCTCTCTGAATAACCCTGTGAATGTTTAATCCTGAGGTGAAAAATAACATTGCTTTAGTTGTGAAAAGCGGGCAATGAGGAAATTTTGTATTTTTTCACACAGCAGTTAAATGCAGCATATTAGGAAGTTTTAGGAGGGAAATTACTCACTCAGAACAGAAGCAGACACCCCACACCTTCATTCTACATAAAATGTATCAAATTGATTAGACCAGACTAAAACATCTGTTGTTGTTATGCCGTTTGAAAAAAAAAGGTCATTTAGAGGTGAGAATCTTTGCACCTAGACATTAGTTTTTAATTCAATATCTAATAAACTGTTGCTTATAATATTCTGCAGTAAAGAGTCTCTTTATTTCTAGATTTTTTAGTATTTTTTATACTTTTTTCAAAATTTCATTTTTTTTCCGAACTCGAACCGAACGCACCCAAAAAGTTCGAAGTTCGCGAACTTTTGAACTGCCAAAGTTCGGGCCGAACTCCAAACCATCTGAACCCGAACAGCTCATCCCTAGTTCTAGGTACTATGATTGTGTCTCTCATATCTGATAAGAAAAAGAGAAAATCTTGTGTGGTAGTGCCTGTAACCATTGGTTGGGAAAAGGTCAAAATTGACATAGAGGCATTTTTGGATCTGCAGGTAACTTTCTGTACTCTGGGTTTGCAGCCATCCACCAAGTACCTCTGGTTGAAAGAGAAGTGCCACTTCTCATAGAGTATCGATGGTAGGAAGTTGACAAGACCCCATGTCACGCATCAAACAATTTCTGTTTCTGTTAGCACTGGTGCACTGCATAAAGAAAAAATTCAGTTGCAAATCATTGAATCACCCACTGTACCGATCATATTGGGTTATCCATGGTTAGCAAAGCAGAATCCTGTGGGGAAAAGGGGAGCTGGAATCTTGGATCAAAATGTTGGTCCAGGTGTCTGTGTATGTCTGCTACTGTTGGTAGCTTGAATGTCGCTACTGCTCCTCCGCTCTCTACCGAAGTACCCAAGTGGTACAAAGACTTAAAAGAGGTGTTCGATAACAGTAAATCCGAGATCTTGCCGCCTCACAGACCGTATGACTGTGCCATAGAGCTCTTACCAGGCACCATGCCTCCAAGAGATCATGTGTATCCACTGTCTCAGAAAGAAAATGCTATTATGGAGGAATATATACGTGAAAACCTAGCCAAAGGGTTCATACGTCGTTCTTCCTCTCCTGCGGGAGCAGGGTTTTTCTTTATCTAAAAAGGATGGAGATTTAAGACCTTGCATTGACTATAGAGGGTTAAACAGAATCACTATACGTAATGCCTACCCCATCCCTTTAATATCCGAGTTGTTCGACTGCTTAAGAGATGCCAAAATATACACAAAATTGGATCTTCGTGGGGCTTACAATTTGGTGAGAATCAAGGAGGACCACGAGTGGAAGACTGCCTTTAATACTCGCAGTGGTCATTATGAGTATTTAGTTATGCCTTTTGGTCTATGCAATGCGCCTGCAGTCTTCCAAGACTTTATAAATGATGTCCTGAGGGACTTTTTGTAAGTCTTCGTAATTGTCTATTTAGATGATATTCTGATTTATTCCCCTGATGTTGAAACACACCATGTCCATGTAAGGACAGTGTTGCAAAGGTTGCTGGAGAATAAACTATACTGTAAGTTAGAAAAGTGTCTGTTTGACATAACTTCAGTACATTTCCTGGGTTACATCATCACACCAAATGGGTTTGAGATGGATCCAAAAAAGCTATCTGCCATCACAGAATGGCCACTACCTCAAGGTCTGAAAGCCATACAAAGATTTCTTGGTTTCACGAACTATTATAGGAGGTTTATCAAAGGGTTCTCTTCTGTTGTGTCTCCCATCACGGCCATGACTAAGAAAGGTGCTCAGAATCAGGTTTGGAGTGACCACCAGGTCAAGCAGGCATTCCAGTCACTTATGGAAGCGTTTGTCTCCGCACCTATCCTAAGGCATCCAGTACCAGGCCTTCCATTTCAGCTTGAGGTTGATGCATCTGAAATAGGGATTGGTGCAGTTCTGTCTCAAAGAGAAAGTCCTGAGGTAACTGTACATCTTTGTGGGTTTTTCTCTAGAAAAATGACACATGCTGAGAAAAACTATGACATAGGGAATAGAGAATTACTAGCAGTTATAGCGGCCCTCAAGGAATGGCGCTATTTGCTAGAAGGCATTAAAGATCCCGTGATAATTCTCACAGACCATAAGAATCTAGTGTACATGGGAGATGCCAAACACCTGAATTCCAGGCAAGCCAGGTGGTCACTGTTCTTGTCAAGTTTCAACTTTTTGTTAACTTATCGTCCTGGTTCAAAAAACACAAAAGCTGATGCTTTATCTAGACAGTTCGAGTCATATGAACAGCACATGTTTGACCACAGTCCAATCATTCCTCACGAGAGGATCTTGGGTACCACGGTCTTGACAGTGTCTTCTCCTTTGCTGGAGAGAATCCAGGCTGGTCAGGGTGTTGCTCCTCTTGAAAAAACTCCTGGGAAAATGTTCGTACATAAGAAGGAGAGAACACAGATGGTGATGATTTATCATGATTTCAAGCCCTATGGGCATATGGGAATAAATAAAACAGTGGCCACGATTGAGAAACCGTTCTGGTGGGTTGGTATGCGAAGGGATATTAAGGACTACATAGCCACATGTGACGTGTGCTGTAGAAGTAAAAATCCCTGGTCCTTACCTGTTGGTCTTGTCGGGTATATTAGAAGGAAAAAATTAAATGGATGCCTGTAGCCATCTTGTTTTAAATGGAAAGTCTTTTTCAATTTTCCCTAGTTTTAGAAATGAACAGAGATTTTTTTTAAATAGTTGATGGCTAGGTGAAACTTTAAAAGCTGTTTTTTTTAAATGCCAGACACGAGGGAACCTTAAAATGTCTTTATTTGATATAATGCCGAGCTAAGTGCCAGAGAAAGGAATCTACTTAGTAAAAATTTTGAGAGGAGTGGAGATTATTAATCTAATTTTGGACAGGAAAGACTCAGTGTCTACAAATGAAAATAGAGGGTCTTTGTTAAGACAGATTGACCTTTGACCTGAGATAAGAGATATTAAAATTAAATGGTGGAAATAATTAGAAGTGCAACACTGCCCTCTTGAGGTATACTAAATGTTAAATTTAATATAGTAAATGGAAAGAGGTAGATTGCCAGTGACGTCAAATTGACTATAATTGAAGCTGTACTGTTTGTTGCAAATTCATTCAGATTTACACGACAATGTATTCAGACTTCCAGGACACGACAATGCAGTCAGCTCATTCCAGGACATAAGGCATTCATGCAAACAGACCATCGCAGGCAGACCATCGCTAGCAGAAATTACTGTGATTGAAATTAATAAGCAAGGAATTATATAACTACAATATAAAAAGCAGAAGATTAGAAGCTTAATTCTCGATATTAGGGGAGGATTCACTAAATAAGTTTTTATTACTTATTCTAAAAATAGAATAAGCGATAGCTCAACTTTTGTTGATCCATGTAGTATAGAGAGATACATATATCTCTACAAGATCTAGCTTGTTAAACATTGGTTTGCTCGGAAATACATGTTTTGTTAAGCAGAAATGTTTATTAACCATTTGTGTATAGTTACTAACTGATAAGGTAAATTATATTAATCATATATGCAGTTACTAACAGGAGATACATATATTGGGAGCTAGTGTCTATGTGCTGATGGATTTTGTGGTTGTTTATAAATTTTTGTTTATGATATGAGATTTGAAACTTTTTTGTATACGTAATATACAGTTGTGTTCAAAATTATTCAACCCCCACTGAAATTGAGTGTTTTGGCCAGTTTGACATTGATTTTGATCATTCAGTCATCTTGCTTACAATTAAATCAAAGAGGCACGTGTAGGTCAGACAAATATAACATAACATTTATAATGAAATAACCACAAATGTCTTTTCTGTGCTCACATCATTATCAGTTTTATTCAACCCCCAAGTGACATTCAATCTTAGTACAACATCCTTTTACAGTTATAACAGCTTTTAAACGTGAAGCATAGCTTGACACAAGTGTCTTGCAGCGATCTACGGGTATCTTCGCCCATTCGTCATGGGCAAAAGCCTCCAGTTCAGTCACATTCTTAGGCTTGCGCACTGCAACTGCTTTCTTTAAGTCCCACCAGAGGTTCTCAATCGGATTTAAGTCAGGTGACTGCGATGGCCACTCCAAAATGTTCCAGCCTTTAATCTGCAACCATGCTCTAATGGACTTGGAGGTATGCTTGGGATCATTGTCCTGTTGAAAGGTCCAACGTCTCCCAAGCCTCAGGTTTGTGACGGACTGCATCACATTGTCATCCAATATCTCCTGGTACTGAAGAGAATTCATGGTACCTTGCACACGTTGAAGCTTCCCTGTACCTGCAGAAGCAAAACAGCCCCAAAGCATGATTGATCCCCCGCCATGCTTCACAGTAGGCAAGGTGTTCTTTTCTTCATAGGCCTTGTTCTTCCTCCTCCAAACATAGCGTTGATCCATGGGTCCAATCAGTTCTAATTTTGTTTCATCAGTCCACAGAACACTATCCCAAAACTTCTGTGGTTTGTCCACATGACTTTTGGCATACTGCAGTCGACTCTTCTTATTCTTTGGAGACAGCAAGGGGGTGCACCTGGGAGTTCTGGCATGGAGGCCTTCATTACGCAGTGTGCGCCGTATTGTCTGAGCTGAAACTTCAGTACCCACATCTGACAAATCTTTTCTCAGTTCCTCAGCAGTCACACGGGGACTTTTCTCCACTCTACGCTTCAGGTAGCGCACAGCAGTCGAAGTCTGCATCTTCTTTCTGCAACGACCAGGTAGCGTTTCAACAGTGCCCTTTGCCTTGAATTTGCGAATGATGCTTCCTTTGGTCTCTCTTGGTATGTTTAACATCTTTGCAATCTTCTTATAGCCATTGCCCTTCCTGTGAAGAGTAATCACCTCTTCTCTTGTCTTCCTGGACCATTCTCTTGACTTCGCCATGTTTGTAACCACACCAGTAAATGTCTAGAAGGAGCTGAGTATCACAGTCATTTTAAAGCTGCCTAATTGGTGCTTATTATGCTTTATTGCTGCTCCGTGACATCCACAGGTGTTTTCAATACCTGATTGAAAACACTTGAATGTTCTTCAGAGTGGTAGTCTTTAAGGGGTTGAATAATTGTGTCAATGAAGAATTCACAAAAGAAACATTTACTACTGTATTACAAAACCAATTGATGTCATTTTAGTTGCATATGGTTCTTTAAAAAGTCCTTGTAGGATTTCATTCTGAATACAATTACAAATGTACACTAAATTCCCTAAAACCCTTTACAGCATTGGGGGTTGAATAATTTTGAACACAACTGTATATATATATTTTTATCCGATTATTGATTAGTGTATTCTTCAAAGCAAAACACAGACAATTAAAAGAATTTAGGAGAATTTCTAGCAAATATAAAACGATTGATTTGTGTCTCGTATAAGTTTCTTATTGAATATAAATCTCGACATATTGTAGGCACGTGCATAGATAATAATCCCAACAGTCTCTTGCAGCCTTTACCAGTGCCAGATAGACCTTGGTCCCACCTCTCGATGGACTTTATCACAGATTTACCACCTTCCAAAGGCCATACTGTAATACTTATGGTGGTAGATAGGTTCTCTAAAATGGTACACTTTATACCACTGGTAAAGCTTCCTTCAGCCAGTGAGCTGGTACCAGTATTCATACAACATAATGTTAGAATTCATGGGGTTCCTCTTCCTCTGTGAATAGTATCCGACAGAGGAACTCAGTTCGTGTCTTGTTTCTGGCGAGGATT
>RXON01000192.1:0-42587 GCA_009667805.1 Leptobrachium leishanense
TTCGGAGTTCGCGAACAGCCGAACGGCCGATGTTCGATGCGAACTCTGAACAGATCGAACCGAACAGCTCATCGCTAATCATAACTAGGGATGAGCCGATCACGTATTCGAATCCGAACTTTCCAAATGTTCGGATCCGAACCCGAACTCGAACTCAATACAAGTCAATGGGGCTGAAAATTCGGTTTTTAGAGTGCCCTCCAAGAGGGCATATATGCTAAATATATGCCATAAAAGGTGTATGGGGGTCCGGGTAGTGCCCTGGGGGACAGGAAACAAGGACAAAAAGTTTTAAAAATTTTTAAAGGGACAGTGAGTTTTCCATGAAATAGGGGTTAAAAATAAAAACCCCAAATTCCTTCAAATATCGTGCCTACGAGGTCCCCATAACCTGCCCGTGAAGTGGCGGGCTTTTAGGATGTATAGAAATATGTAAAAACCAAAAAATGACATTTTAAATGACGGTAAATGCTTTTCCTTTAATCTATCCATTAACAATTGCTTGGGGCGGCAGTCTGTATGAAAAGAGGAGACATTTTCGGACACACAGAAAAAGTTTAGTGATTTTTTGGCTAAATTATTGTGAAACTTATGCAGGCTTTGGATGAAAGTAACAATAGGTGCTTTAAAATTGGGCCTTTAACGTCGGCAACAGTGCCGTCACACCGTAACCCCTCTGAGGATTAGGGATGAGCTGTTCGGGTTCGGGGTTCGTCCCGAACTTAGCCTGTTTGAGCAGATCGCGAACAACGAACATTTCCGGGTGTTCGCCGCATGTTCGACCACAATGGACCACAATGCATTTTCCCACTGGCCTGAAGCTCGTAATTGTCTACAGCCTTGCACCTGACCACAGGTCTGGTGCAAGACTGGTTCAACACTATGCCAATCACCGCTCAGAGTCCTGATTGGGCAAATTTTGCCCAATCATGGGCTCACAGAGCTAAGTCCCGCAGCACACTATATAACGTTTCCAAGCAGCGCTTCTGCACGCATTTAAGAGGAGATTTCATAGGAGATAGTTGTGTTTTGTTACTGCCGGTCTGCCGCGCTACTGGGGGGGTCTGGGGGTGTCTCATTTCTACCAAATATCAGGGAATTTAGGTGATGTGTGTCTTGTCACTGTGCCAGCAATTATTTTGGGGGTTTACAACTTTCTTTAAAACATTTGTGAATTAAGGTGATCTTCTGGGTCTTGTCACTGTGCCAGCAAATCTTTTTGGGGCTCACTAATTTCTTTAAAACATTTGTGAATTAAGGTGATCTGTGTCTCGTCACACAAACAGTACCACGCATTATTTTGCGGCTCACTAATTTCTTTAAAACATTTGTAAATTAAGGTGATCTGTGTCTCGTCACACAGCCAGCAAGTTTTTTTTTGGGGCTCACTAATTTCTTTAAAACATTTGTGAATTAAGGTGATCTGTGTCTCGTCACACAGCCAGCAAGTTTTTTCCCCCAGCCCCCCAGCTCACTAATTTCTTTAAAACATTTGTAAATTAAGGTGATCTGTGTCTCGTCACACAGCCAGCAAGTTTTTTTTTGGGGCTCACTAATTTCTTTAAAACATTTGTGAATTAAGGTGATCTGTGTCTCGTCACACATCCAGTACCACGCTGTATTTCGGGGCTCACTAATTTCTACAAAACATTTGTGAATTGAGGTGATCTGTCTCTTGTCACTGGCTGCCAGCTATCAGTGTGTCTCACTGAGTTATACCAGAGTTCTTTAAATCTTTATACCAGAGTTAAATCAGAGTTCTGTATATATTAATCTATATATCACTCAAAATGTCTGAAAGAACAAAAAGGACAGGCAGACACTCCCAGACACAGATAAGAGGGCAAGCAGCCCCTGTGTCGGGAGACTGTGCCTCTGGTCATGGTGGACGTGGTGCATCCTCTGCAGGGGCACACTTGTCCTTTATAACTGGTGCTTGCCGTCTTCTTAACCTGCAGCAACATACAGAGGATTTGGTGGATTGGCTAACCAGGCCATCCTCAACCTCCGAGTCCTCTGCCAGCAAGGCTTCTAGTGCTTCACAGTCTACCTAAGCTGCCAAAGCATCTAATGCAGCCTCCATGTCCACAGCTACTCCTGCCGTAGCCTCGCTATCACACACGGAGGAGTCAGCTGAATTGTTTGACTACAATGAGAGTGACATGCTGCTTGAGGATGCGCAGCAAGTACAGTGCTCTGATTCAATCTCTGAGGTTGAGCAAGGGAGTATAATCAACCTAGAGGAAGGGGGTGCCAGTGATGACACACAAATAACTGGCACTCATGTTGCCCCAGCAGCTGCAGCATACTGCCAAGTTGGCTCCAGTGACGAGGAGATAGGGGGTGAAGATGACATTGATGATGAGGTCACTGACTCCACCTGGGTGCCAGATCGAACTGAGGAATCAAGTAAGGAGGAGGGGGAGGAGGAGGAGGCACAGCAAACACGAGGCACAACATCCTCTGTGACCAACCGTAGCACTAGCCAGTCCAAGTCATCAGATGTCAGAGCTGCTCTGGTGCAGAGCGCTGTTGTCTCAAAGAACACATGCAGGAACTCTGCTGTCTGGGAGTTCTTTAAGAAATGTGCAGCAGACCCCACCGTTGCTATTTGTAATCTTTGTCAGATGAGGCTAAACGTTGGATAAACACCGGACACTTGGGCACCACGTGCTTGAGGCGACATATGAACAAGTGCCACACATCCCGTTGGTGCAAAACTTTGCATAGGTCCTCCTCCTCCTCATCTGTCTCTACCTACACTGTATGTCCTGCCATGTCATTGCCTACAACCTCCACCGACAGGGATGATGCTACAGTAATGGATGTACCAGCAGGTCCTTCCTCACAATGTGACATCATCCCAGTAGCTGAAGATTTACGCAGCCAGATTATGTTGCTGCAGCTGCTGCAGCGAAAGAAAAAATATAGTCCCAACCATCCCCAAGCACAGCATCTAAATGCCAGTTTAGCAAAATTACTCGCATTACAGCTGCTGCCTTTCCAGCTGGTGGACTCTGTTCCCTTCCGTGAATTTGCTGAATGTGCTGTACCACAGTGGCAGGTTCCAAAACGCCATTACTTTTAACGCAAGGCCATTCCAGCACTATACCAGCACGTGGAAGACAATGTTATCCAGTCATTGGGAAAGGCAGTCAGCAGCAAGGTGCATGTCACTTTAGACACGTGGTCCAGCAAGCATGGACAGGTTCGTTACATTTCCTTCACGGCACACTGGGTAACTCTGATTGCAGCTGGGAGGGATCCAAGACGGGGCTCTGTGCTGGAGCTTATCCATCCACCATGCCTCCAGAAAGCTGCTTGTATGAGGTCTGTCTGCTCCACCACCACCACCTCTTCCTCCTCCTCCTCCTCCTTCTCTGTCTCTGGTGAAGTGGCAGTTAAACCAACACCTGACAGGGTCTACGCAATGGCTCAAGCAAACAGATACCATACTGTGCTTGAGCTGGTTTGTTTAGGGGACAGGAGCCACACCGGGTCAGAAATTTTGTCAGCTCTGCAGGGGCAGGTGCAGAGATGGTTAACACCACACCAGCTTGAGCTGGGAATGATCGTCTGCGATAATTGCAGCAACCTTCTCTCCGCCCTACGCAAGGGTAAATGGACGCATGTACCATGCCTAGCACACGTCCTAAATCTGGTGGTACAGCGTTTCCTAACCAAGAACCCAGGGCTGCCAGAGCTTCTCATCCAGGCCAGAAAAGTCTGCAGCCACTTCAGACGGTCATTCCCAGCAAGCGTTCGCCTGGCAGAAATTCAAAGAGAATTCCACCTTCCCACAAACCGTCTGATCTGTGACATGCCCACCAGGTGGAACTCGACATTAGCAGTGCTGCAGCGTCTGCACAAGCAGCAGAGGGCCATCAACGAGTACCTGTGTGAGTATGGCACAAGGACAGGTTCAGGTCAACTTGTTTCCCTCCCCCCCGCAGTGGCTGATGATCAAGGATGCATGCACTGTACTGTCACCATTTGAGGAGGCAACGAGGATGGTGAGCAGGGACAGTGCATGCATCAGTAACACAATTCCTTTAGTGTTCCTGCTGGAGCACACTCTGCAGGGAATTATAGATGTGGCTCTAGAGGCAGAGCAGCGGGAGGAAGAGGAGGCCTTCCCTAGCTCTCAAGGCCCCAGTCTTTCCGCAGACAGCATTCCAGCGGGTCCTACTCAGATCAGACAGGAGGAGGATGAGGAGGAGGACTATTTAAGTAGTTGGGGCATTGAAGGTGGGGATTCCTCAAGGGAGGGTTTTGTGTGCCCAGAAACAGAAGGGCTTGTGCGTGGCTGGGAGGAGGAAGTGCACGATACGGTCATCCTCATTGACCAGGAAGACTCGGAAGCAAATGCCACCTCCAACCTACGCTGCATGGGCTCCCTAATGATGCGAAGCCTGCTAAAGGACCCCAGGATTCGTGCTATCAAGGAGAGGGATCATTACTGGTTGGCAACCCTTCTTGATCCACTATACAAGGGGAAAGTTGCAGAGCTCATCCTGCCGCACAGAGGGAGCACAGGATGAAAAAACTTGAGGACGCTCTAAAGCGACACTTGTGTAACACCTTTCCAGGCACTGGTAGATTACCAAGTGCTGACACACGTGCTTCTGAGGCTGTGGGTGATCAGAGGAATAGCGGTGAAGGCCAGGGCCGCTTGACTGTTGCTTTTTTAAATTTTTTTAGTCCACGATGCCCAAGGACGTCAAATGTAGGCACCCATTGCCAGCGTCTTCACCATATGGTGCAGGACTACCTAGGGGCAAGGGCAGACCTGGATACCTTTCCAGCAGATGACCCACTGGCTTACTGGGTGTTGAGATTGGATCACTGGCCAGAGCTTAGCCAATATGCTATGCAGTTACTAGGTTGCCCTTCATCTAGCTGTCATGCCTCAGCCCTGAGAGTCTGCTGTGGTCAGCCTGGGTCACTTGCTCTCATTACCTGCTTCCCACCTAAGGGTTAACTCTGTGTCTGAACCTGAGGATTCTGCATAAAACCAGACCACACCCTTCTCCCCTTTGCTCTTTCATTTTGTGTTTTTCCCTTCCCAGTGTCCAGAGGTCTGGAGAGCTCCCTCTTGTCATTGTATGTCTCCAGATTTATTTTGCTCTGCCATGCATCCTTGCTGTGTCTGCATTACCTGGGTCCTGCTGGCTGGACGATCCACTGCGTGGCCCACTATCCAGTGGGTCCAGAGACTCTCAAGTGGCTTCCAGTCCTCCAGCTCTCTCCAAGGAGACCAACCTTCTATCAAGGTACATTTGCCTAAAGACTCCTGCTTCTCCTCAAGCAGATCTGGAGAGAGACTACGTGGTCCACCATCCACTTGCCTATTTTCAGTGTTACCGTCTGTTCTGTGTTGGACTGTTTGCTGTGAACCATTATTCAATACAGCCTTATTGTACATATACTGCCTCCAGTGTCTGTGTGCCTGCTTATCCTCAGCGCTTTGGATTATATATCACAACACAGAGGCTGTGCCATGGCTCCTTCGTGGCGCGAGCCTGACATAATGAAAGAGCCAAAAACCAGGCCCGTGGGGGTAATACATGCACTGGAGGACATTGCTTATCAGCTGCTGCTTGTGGTAGAGGAGGTATGGAATCTCATGGACTGTTTTCCTCTTACACCTGGCCCTGTCAGGCCTTCACCAGAGAGCAGAGCATTGCAGCAACCAGCTGTGGCTAATCGCTCTCCACCTGAATGCAGAGCCCAGGCACCTTCTGTGGAGTCACAGAGAGAAAGGCGTAGAAGGCTGAAACCAATGCTTCTACTGCGGGTCAGATCTGCACCGAATAGATGTCTGTCCCATCAGACCTGCTAAGCCTCCAGTCGCTGCTCCTGTGCCACGCCAAGCTGCTGCTCCTGTGCCACGCCAAGCTGCTGGTCCTGTGCCTCGCCAAGCTGCTGGTCCTGAGCCTCGCCAAGCTGCTGCCAAGTCCCGTCAGACTCCAGTTGCTGCCAAGCTTCGCCGAGTTGCTGCCAAGTCCCGCCAGACTCCAGCTGCTGTCAAGCCTCGTCATGCTACCAATGTTGGCAAGCTTCGCCGAACTCCTGTACCCAGGAGGCCTGCATCCAGTGTGGTCTCCTCGGAGGAGGAGAGTTCTAAGGAGGACTCGATTGCCGAGTACATGGAGACTCTGCCTACTGAGCCAAGCGAGGAAGAACCCATGGGTGTGGAGCCCACATTCCCCACAGACCAAGAACCTATGGAGGTTGCGCCTCTCCTGGTGGCCTCTACTATGACCCCCCAGACTGCTAAGCATCCTCAAGGTGGTCCTGGATGACAAATAGGGGTCCTGCTTAAGAGACCTGCATTTCATTCGGGGTTCTATGATTGTGACACCCTACCTTCTGAGACTCAACCAAGCCCACCAGACCAAATCCAGACTCTGTCCATAGCCTCTGATGGCTTCATCGTGCCAGACTCTGAGCTTACTGCATACGAACAGCGCCTGGCAGCTAAGGAGCCAGTTCCTTCACCCATCAGTGTGGGTGTTGCCACCAGCAGCGCTCTCACGCCTGTGCCCCCTGTGGACAGTCCTACTCCTGAGGGTTGCGTCTGGGCATCCAACGGGACTTTAGTCCGGAGGGAGGATTTGGAGATCTTTGAGCAGGCCCTACATGCTCATGGGGACATTTACGATGATCCAGACTCAGACTCTGATAGTTGGTGGTAACCTCCTTGCTACTTCCCTGATTTGGGCATGTCCTAGGTGCCCGGAGTGAACCTTGTAAGGAGGGAGGTACTGTCATGCCTCAGCCCTGAGAGTCTGCTGTGGTCAGCCTGGGTCACTTGCTCTCATTACCTGCTTCCCACCTGAGGGTTAACTCTGTGTCTGAACCTGAGGATTCTGCATAAAACCAGACCACACCCTTCTCCCCTTTGCTCTTTCATTTTGTGTTTTTCCCTTCCCAGTGTCCAGAGGTCTGGAGAGCTCCCTCTTGTCATTGTATGTCTCCAGATTTATTTTGCTCTGCCGTGCATCCTTGCTGTGTCTGCATTACCTGGTTCCTGCTGGCTGGACGATCCACTGCGTGGCCCACTATCCAGTGGGTCCAGAGACTCTCAAGTGGCTTCCAGCCCTCCAGCTCTCTCCAAGGAGGCCAACCTTCTATCAAGGTACATTTGCCTAAAGACTCCTGCTTCTCCTCAAGCAGATCTGGAGAGAGACTACGTGGTCCACCATCCACTTGCCTATTTTCAGTGTTACCGTCTGTTCTGTGCTGGACTGTTTGCTGTGAACCATTATTCGATACAGCCTTATTGTACATATACTGCCTCCAGTGTCTGTGTGCCTGCTTATCCCCAGCGCTTGGGATTATATATCACAACACAGAGGCTGTGCCATGGCTCCTTCGTGGCGCGAGCCTGACACTAGCGTGCTTTCCGAAAGGACGTTCAGTGCCGCTGGAGGTTTTGTCACAGACAAAAGAGTGCATCTGTCCACCGACTCTGTAGACCGGCTGACATTTATAAAAATGAATCAGTCCTGGATCAGCAGCTATCAATCCCCTGATGCTGAAGTAATGGAATTGATAGGGGATGTCCTCTTCTGCATTCACAAAACCTCCAGCACTGAACTCTTCCACAATACCACAAAAGGGTTACGGTGTGAAGGGACTTGCTGCCATGAAAGGCACAATATTTGGCTGCACTGACGCCTGTGCCAGATTTATATCATTTTATTTTTTTGAACCGCAGGGTCCAACCCTGTACTCTTCCACAATACCACAGATGGGTTACTGTATGATGATACCTGCTGGCCTGGCATTAAAGGCACAATATCTGGGAGCACTGACGCCCATTAACAGATTAAAAAAAAAACATTTCAATATAGGACCACATGGTCCACCCCTGCACTCTTCCACAATACCACAGAGGGGTTAGGCTAGGGTCAGATGAGCGCATTTTCTATGGACTGTGTGTCCGTGCAGTACGGACGTACTTACTGACTGACGACAAGGTAGTGGCCACACAGTCGGTTTTGTTCACTGACGTATTTTTTGACTGTAGCATGGAAAATAAATTACAATGAAAGAACTTTCTGTCTGTCAAAAATGCTGGACGTATAAATGCAGTCCGACTGACCTTGTTGAATCACTCACACACAAAGCTATGCGGACGTTGTGGACGTGGCGCACTCTGCACGTCCATTCTAGCAGTATTACGTTCTTGCCTAACCTGCGTCCGTTTGCAGCGTCCGTCAGCCCCCGCACTTCTGTGCGGACGTACTTCGTGTGTGGGGCTCCATTTTACACAATTGTATGCTATCACGGACGTACTTATGTGCGGGCAACACGGACGTTATCACTGCGTTCGTCTGACCCCAGCCTTACTGTATGATGATACTTCCTGGCCTTGCAGTCTTGCACCAAAGGCACAATATCTGGGAGCACTGACGCCCATTAACAGATAAAAAAAAAACTTTTCAATATAGGACCACATGGTCCACCCCTGCATTCTTCCACAATACCACAGAGGGGTTACTGTATGATGATACTTGCTGGCCTGGCATTAAAGGCACAATATCTGGGTGCACTGACGCCCATTAACAGATGAAAAAAACACTTTTCAATATAGGTCCACATGGTCCACCCCTGCACTCTTCAACAATACCACAGAGGGGTTAGGCTAGGGTCAGATGAGCGCATTTTCTACGGACTGTGCGTCCGTGCAGTACGGACGTACTTACTGACTGACGACAAGGTAGTGGCCACACAGTCGGTTTTTTTCACTGACGTATTTTTTGGCTGATGTAGCATGGAAAATAAATTACAATGAAAGAACATTCTGTCCGTCAAAAATGCTGGACGTATAAATGCAGTCCGTCTGACCTTGTTGCATCATTCACACACAAAGCTATGTGGACTTTGTGGACGTGGCGCACTCTGCACGTCTGTTCTAGCAGTATTACGTTCTTGCCTAACCTGCATCCGTTTGCAGCGTCCGTCAGCCCTCGCACTTCTGTGCGGACGTACTTCGTGTGTGGGGCTCCATTTAACACAATTGTATGCTATCACGGACGTACAGTCATGGCCGAAATTGTTGGCACCCCAGACATTTTTCCAGAAAATCAAGTATTTCTCACAGAAAAGTATTGCAGTAACACATGTTTTGCTATACACATGTTTATTCCCTTTGTGTGTATTGGAACAAAACAAAAAAGGGAGGAAAAAAGCAAATTGGACATAATGTCACACAAAACTCCAAAAATGGGCTGGACAAAATACTTGGCACCTTTTCAAAATTGTGGATAAATAAGATTGTTTCAATCATGTGATGCTCCTGTAAATTCACCTGGGGCAAGTAACAGGTGTGGGCAATATAAAAATCACACCTGAAAGCCAATAAAAAGGAGAGAAGTTCACTTAGTCTTTTCATTGTGTGTCTGTGTGTGCCACACTAAGCATAGACATAGAAAGAGGAGAAGAGAAATGTCTGAGGACTTGAGAACCAAAATTGTGGAAAAAATCAACAATCTCAAGGTCACAAGTCCATCTCCAGAGATCTAGATTTGCCTTTGTCCACAGTGTGCAACATTATCAAGAAGTTTGCAACCCATGGCACTGTAGCTAATCACTCTGGGCGTGGACAGAAGAGAAAAATTGATGAAAGGTTGCAACGCAGGATAGTCCAGATGGTGGATAAGCTGACCCAAACAAGTTCCAAAGAAATTCAAGCTGTCGTGCAGGCTCAGGGAGCATCAGTGTCAGCGCGAACTATCCGCGACATTTAAATGAAATGAAACGCTATGGCAGGAGACCCAGAAGTTCCCCACTGCTGACACAGAGCATAAAAAAGAAAGACTACAGTTTGCCAAAATGTACTTGAGTAAGCAAAATCTTTCTGGAAAACGTATTGTGGACAGATGAGACCAAGATAGCTTTTTGGTAAAGCACATCATTCTACTGCTTACCGAAAACAGAATGAGGCCTACAAAGAAAAGAACACAGTACCTACAGTAAATATGGTGGAGGTTCAATGATGTTTTGGGGTTGTTTTGCTGACTCTGGCACTGGGTGCCTTGAATGTGTGCAAGACATCATGAAATCTGAGCATTACCAAAGGATTTTGTGTCGCACTGTAGAGCCCAGTGTCAGAAAGCTGAGTTTTGCATCCGAGATCTTGGGTCTTCCAGCAGGATAATGACCCCAAACATAATGTCAAAAACAGCCAGATTGGATGGCAACAAAGCGCTGGAGAGTTCTGAAGTGGCCAGCAATGAGTCCAGATCTAAATCCCATTGAACACCTGTGGGAGATCTTAAAAGATGCTGTTGGAAAAGCGCCCTTCCAATAAGAAGAGACTGGAGGCAGTCTGCAAAGGAAGAGGGTCCAAAATTCCGGGTGAGAGGTTTAAGAGCTTATTGATGGTTTAGGAAGCGACTGATTTACAGTTTATTTTTTCCAAAGGGTGTGCAAACAAATATTTAGATTAAGGGTGCCAAGAATTTTGTCCCAGACCAATTTTTGGAGTTTTGTGACCTTATGTCCAATTTGCTTTTTTTCCTCCCTTTTTTCTGTTTTGTTCCATACAACTCAAAGGGAATAAACATGTGTATAGTGTTGGAGATTATTGACTTCTTAATAGGTCAGGGATATATTAATTATGACGCATATTTTTCTTATTGTTGATATACATAGATATATATATATTATTGACAGTGCCTCCAATACCAGTGGTATAAATTGGTATTTAACCCTAAGATAGGGATTAATAACCAATCAATGAATATACGTCTTAACAAATATATGGCGCGTTATCCCGAGTTCTTTTGATGCTCTCTAGATATTTTTAAACACAATAAAATCAATAAAGATATGAGACTGCGTAACGGTAAAACAATTCAACCAAAATTTATTCACACGTCAAGTTTCATACAATCGTATGTTATCAACGGATTAGCAAAATACAATTTACAAGTGATTATAGATCGTGATTAGTAGCGATACTGCGACACGCAATAATCTAATGGACAGATATTTTAGGTTTATAGACCGCACCACAGATATACACGCCTCAATCTTAAAACACAAGCTCTATTCTATTCACTTAAACCTTTCCCATTATAAACCAATCCTCCACCTGGCTAAGATAAACACTCAGTTACTGGGCATCACCTGCAGCACAATTTATTATTGTGGGGGCCTATTCACTAAATGCAACTTCCTTCAGGGAGATACATAACACACTCGATAGGGAGACTATCTCTTCCACAGATCAATCACAGCACTTCATTCGATATACGTTTACCCAACGCTTCTTTGACTTACGTGCATGCATTCATTCGGAAGGGCTGCAAGATGGATATGGAAGGAGTTATGCTAGGTTATGAGTGGGGCGGACGGCACTTGACATATAAAAGCTATTTCACGGTCCCAGCGTATCTCACTATAGGTATATAATTGATATTTTTAGATGTCCACAACAGTATTCTTGGAATATAAATAATTTCACTAAATTATGGCTCAAGTATGCAGCCGTGATAGTTTCTTCCTTAGCATCCTCTGCAGTGGACTGTAAAGGCAGAATTTCTATTCTACTGATTATTAGGCTCAAACAGCAAAATAATTCATTTATATTCCTTTAGTTTGTGGTGGACATCTAAAGTCAGGACTATGCAATTAGAAAATAGATATCATATTATTCAGGTATACTTTACCATCTGGTTAGTGAAGATAGAGTGGTGGAAGATTAGGGTGTGGTCGGTCTTAAAGGGGCGGCCGATGGTGATTGCCTCTCTTCCCTCCAAGCGTCCCTCAGGTCTCTCCCCAAGCTTTTCTCAGTGTCCGTTCTCTGCTCTGGAGTGTCCCCTCTATATAGTGGTCTTCCGCCCAGTTTTAGATCTAGCCCATCACTATGTGGCCTCATTTGATTGGAGGATATATATATTCATCAACTCCAGGGGTCTGTCCAGGTGTTATGTTACCTGGCCAGCAGATGGCGCTCTCAGATCAACCATCAACCTTCTGCAGGAATTAATTTATGGGCTTGGCCAATCTTTTACTGGTTTGGGGTCGTTTTATTCCTATATCCCGGGACTCCATAGATTTTATTAACAAATTAAAATTTATTTCTATTGTGGCATCTCATCCCCCTTTACTTATATCCACAGGGATGTGTATGTGAGGGGACATACATTCATGGTATCGTTTTAACATTCACACGTTACCCGACTTAATCGGCTTCATGCGGGTTAGTACACCAGACATTTGTAATAATCATCTAAATGTGGTAGGGCCTCTGTTTTTATAAGATGCTAAAATTATCAGTTCTAACTAATAAATATTCTCATACCATATAGTACATATTGCCGAATAGCATTACAAGCTGGTTTACCCAATTTAACCTTCTTTGGGTTTTTTTCTTTATTGGGCAACCTATTGTTCCATGTTTACGTGGTCTTTCAGAGTTTCGATGTGACGAAATAAACACAATACTGAGATTTCTATCTTAGTTGTCCTTGTGTTCCTTACTTTTAAACCATTTGATCTAACATCTGTTTGTTTCTTACAACCAGAATCTAATTAAGGACAATGGATGTTTTGCTGATAGCTAACAAGTCTCGCTTGTTACAATGTCTTTAGAACGCATATTCTGGTTATATATTAACGACGCAGACAAGTTGTTCGTGTGACGCAATTCCTGGCATCAAATTTAACAGTCCTGCGAAATATCATGCGTTATAGAAATTTCATTTCAGAAAAGGTCTGACAATAGCAAAACATGTCTTACTGCAATACTTTTCTGTGAGAAATACTTGATTTTCTGGAAAAATGTCTGGGTGCACAATTTCGGCCATGACTGTACTTATGTTGTGGGCAACCGGACGTTAACACTGCGTTCGTCTGACCCCAGCCTTACTGTATGATGATACTTGCTGGCCTGGCAGTCTTGCACCAAAGGCACAATATCAGGGTGCACTGACGCCCATTAACAGATAAAAAACTTTTCAATATAGGACCGCAAGGTTCACCCCTGCACTCTTCCACAATAACACAGAGGGGTTACTGTATGATGATACTTGCTGGCATGGCATTAAAGGCACAATATCTGGGTGCACTGACGCCCATTACCTGATCAAAAACTTTTCAATATAGGACCACATGGTCCACCCCTGCACTCTTCCACCATACCACAGAGGGGTTACTGTATGATGATACTTGCTGCCCTGGCAGTCTTGCACCAAAGGCAGAATATCTGGGTGCACTGACGCCACAGAGGGGTTACTGTATGATAGTACTTGCATGCCTGGCACTAAAGGCACAATATCTGGGTGCACTGCCACTGACGCTTGTATCAGATTCATATCCTCAGAGGGGTTATGGTGTGAGGGCACTGTTGCCGACGCTAAAAGCCCAATTTTAAAGCACCTATTGTTACTTTCATCCAAAGCCTGCATAAGTTTCACAATAATTTAGCCCAAAAAATCACTAAACTTTTTCTGCGCGCCCTAAAATGTCTTTTCATACAGGCTATGTTCTTTATGGATAGATTGAAGGAAAAGCATTTACCGTCATATGAAACGTCATTTTTTTGTTTTTAAGTGTTTCTATACATCCTAGAAATCCGCCACTTCACGGGCAGGTTATGGGGACCTCCTAGGCACGATATTTGAAGTAATTTTTGGTTTTTATTTTTAACCTTTATTTCATGGAAAACTCACTGTCCCTTTAAAAACGTTTTTTTTTTTACTTTTTGTCCATGTTTCCTGTCCCCCAGGGCACTACCCAGACCCCCATACACCTTTTATTGCAAATATGTAGCATATATGCCCTCTTGGAGGGCACTCTAAAAAAAACGAATTTTCAGCCCCATTGACTTGCATGGGGTTCGAGTTCGGGTTCGGGTTCGGTCCCGAACAAATGGGAAGTTCGGGTTCAGGCTCGAACTGAACTCGGGGAGTGTTCGGCTCATCCCTACTGAGGATATGAATCTGATACAGGCGTCAGTGGCAGTGCACCCAAATATTGTGCTTTTGGTGCCAGGCCAGCAAGACTGCCAGGCCAGCATGTACTATCATACAGTAACCCCTCTGTAGTATTGTGGAAGAATTCAGGGGTGGACCATGTGGTCGTATATTAAAAAGATATGATTCTGGTCAAGGCGTCAGTGCACCCAGATATTGTGCCTTTGGTGCTAGACTGTCAGGCCAGCAAGTATCATCATACAGTAACCCCTCTGTAGTATTGTGGAAGAATGCAGGGGTGGACCATGTGGTCCTATATTAAAAAGATATGATTCTGGTCAAGGCGTCAGTGCACCCAGATATTGTGCTTTTGGTGCCAGGCCAGCAAGTGCATTCATACATTAACCCCTCTGTGGTATTGTGGAAGAATGCAGGGGTGGACCATGTGGTCCTATATTAAAAAGATATGATTCTGGTAATGGGCGTCAGTGCATCCAGATATTGTGCTTTTGGTGCCAGACTGCCAGGCCAGCAAGTACTATCATACAGTAACCCCTCTGTGGTATTGTGGAAGAGTGCAGGGTTGGACCCTGCGGTTCAAAAAATTAAAATGATGTAGATGTAGCACAGGCGTCATTGCAGACTAATATTGCGCCTTTCATGGCAGCAAGTGCCTTCACACCGTAACCCTTTTGTGGTATTGTGGAAGAGTTCAGTGCTGGAGGTTTTGTGAATGCAGAAGACATCCCCGATCTATTCTGTTACGTTAGCATCAGGGGATTGATAGCTGCTGATCCAGGACTGATTCATTTTTATAAATGTCAGCCTGTCTACAGAGTTGGTGGACAGATGCACTCTTTTGTCTGTGACAAAACCTCCAGCGGCACTGAACGTCCTTTCAGAAAGCATGCTAGATGAAGGGCAACCTAGTAGCAGCATAGCATATTGGCTAAGTTCTGGCCAGTGATCCAATCTCATCTGCTGGCAACGTATACAGGTCTGCCCTTGCCCCTAGGTAGTCCTGCACCATATGGTGAAGATGCTGGCAATGGGTGCCTACATTTGACGTCCCTGGGCGTCGTGGACTAAAAATTTTTTAAAAAGGCATCAGTCAAGTGGCCCTGGCCTTCACCACTATTCCTCTGATCATCCGCAGCCTAAGAAGCACGTGTGTCATCACTTGGTAACCTACCAGTGCCTGGAAAGGTGTTACACAAGTGTCGCTTTAGAGCGTCCTCAGGTTTTTTCATCCTGTGCTCCCTCTGTGCGGGCAGGATGAGCTCTGCAACTTTACCCTTGTATCGTGGATCAAGAAGGGTTGCCAACCAGTAATGATCCCTCTCCTTGATAGCACGAATCCTGTGGTCCTTTAGCAGGCTTTGCATTATGAGGGAGCCCATGCAGTGTAGGTTGGAGGTGGTATTAGCTTCCGAGTCTTCCTGGTCAATGAGGATGACCCCATTGTGCACTTCCTCCTCCCAGCCACGCACTAGCCCTTCCCTTGAGGAATCCCCTCCTTCAATGCCCCCAATACTTAAATATTCCTCCTCTTCCTCCTCCTCCTCCTGTCTGATCTGAGTAGGACCCGCTGGAATGCTGTCTGCGGAAAGACAGGGGCCTTGAGAGCTAGGGAAGGCCTCCTCTTCCTCCCGCTGCTGTGCCTCTAGAGCCACATCTATAATTCCCCGCAGAATGTGCTCCAGCAGGAGCACTATAGGAATTGTGTCACTGATGCATGCACTGTCCCTGCTCACCATCCTCATTGCCTCCTCAAATGGTGACAGTACAGTGCATGCATCCTTGATCATCAGCCACTGCGAGGGGGGGGACCTAGTTGACCTGAACCTGTCCTTGTGCCATACTCACACAGGTACTCGTTGATGGCCCTCTGCTGCTTGTGCAGACGCTGCAGCATTGCTAATGTCCAGTTCCACCTAATTGGCATGTCGCAGATCAGACGGTTTGTGGGAAGGTGGAATTCTCTTTGAATTTCTGCCAGGTGAACGCTTGCTGGGAATGACCGTCTGAAGTGGCTGCAGACTTTTCTGGCTTGCCTGAGAAGCTCTGGCAGCCCTGGGTACTTAGTTAGGAAATGCTGTACCACTAGATTTAGTACGTGTGCTAGGCATGGTACATGCGTCAATTTACCCTTGCTTAGGGCGGAGAGAAGGTTGCTGCCATTATCACAGACGATCAATCCCAGCTGAAGCTGGCGTGGTGTTAACCATCTCTACACCTGGCCCTGCAGAGCTGACAGAATTTCTGGCCCGGTGTGGCTCCTGTCCCATAAACAAACCAGCTCAAGCACAGTATGGCTTCTTTTTGCTTGAGCCATTGCGTAGACCCTGTCAGGCGTCAGTTTAACTGCCACTTCGCCAGAGACAGAGAAGGAGGAGGAGGAGGAAGAGGGAGTGGTGGTGGTAGTGGAGCAGACAGACCTCATACAAGCAGCTTTCTGGAGGCGTGGTGGATGAACAAGCTCCAGCACAGAGCCCCATCTTGGATCCCTCCCAGCTGCAATCAGAGTTACCCAGTGTGCCGTGAAGGAAATGTAACGACCCTGTCCATGTTTGCTGGACCACGTGTCTAAAGTCACATGTACCTTGTTGCTGACTGCCTTTCCCAATGACTGGATAACATTGTCTTCCACGTGCTGGTATAGTGCTGGAATGGCATTGCGTGAAAAGTAATGGCGTTTTGGAACCTACCACTGGGGTACAGCACATTCAGCAAATTCACGAAAGGGAGCAGAGTCCACCAGCTGGAAAGGCAGCAGCTGCAATGTGAGTAATTTTGCTAAACTGGCATTTAGACACTGTGCTTGGGGATGGTTGGGACTATATTTTTCTTACGCTGCAGCAGCTGCGGCAACGTAATCTGACTGCGTAAATCTTCAGCTGCTGGGATGATGTCACATTGTGAGGAAGGACCTTGTACATCCATTACTGTAGCATCATCCCTGTCAGTGGAGGTTGTAGGCAATGACATGGCAGGACACACAGTGGGGGTAGAGACAGATGAGGAGGAGGAGAACCTACGCAAAGTTTTGCGCAAACGGGATGTGTGGCAGGTGTTCATATGTCGCCTCAAGCACATGGTACCCAAGTGTCTGGGGTTTATCCCACGCTTCAGCCTCATCTGACATAGATTACAAATAGCAACGGTGCGCTCTGCTGCACATTTCTTAAAGAACTTCCAGACAACAGAGTTCCTGCGTGTGTGCTTTGAGACAACAGCGCTCTGCACCGGAGCAGCTCTGACATCTGATGCCTTGGACTGGCTAGTGCTACGGTTGGTCACAGAGGATGTTGTGCCTCGTGTTTGTTGTGCCTCCTCCCCCCTCCTCACTTGATTCCTCTGTTCTCCAGGTGGAGTCAGTGACCTCATCATCAATGTCATCTTCACTCCCTATCTCCTCGTCACTGGAGCCAACTTGGCAGTATGCTGCAGCTGCTGGGGCAACATGAGTGCCAGTTATTTGTGTATCATCACTGGCACCCCCTTCCTCTAGGTTGATTATACTCCCTTCCTCAACCTCAGAGATTGAATCAGAGCACTGTACTTGTTGCGCATCCTCAAGCAGCATGTCACTGTCATTGTAGTCAAACAATTCAGCTGACTCATCCGTGTGTGATAGCGAGGCTACGGCAGGAGTAGCTGTGGACATGGAGGATGCATTAGATGCTTTGACAGCTGAGGTGGACTGTAAAGCACTACAAGCCTGGCTGGCAGAGGACTCGGAGGACTCGGATGGCCTGGTTAGCAAATCCACCAAATCCTCTGTATGTTGCTGCTGCTTAAGAAGACGGCCAGCACCAGTTAGAAAGGACAAGCGTGCCCCTGCAGAGGATGCACCACATCCACCACAACCAGAGGCACAGCCTCCCGACACAGGGGCTGCTTGCCCTCTTATCTGTGTCTGGGAGCGTCTGCCTGTCCTTTTTGTTCTTTCAGACATGGTGAGTGATATATAGATTAAATATATACAGAACTCTGATTCAACTCTGGTATAAAGATTAAAGATTTAAAGAACTCTGGTATAACTCAATGAGACACCCTGATACCTGGCAGCCAGTGACAAGACACGGATTACAAGTCTCAGACACCTCCTATAAATCAGTGAGACCCCCTGATGGGTGGCAGCCAGTGAGAACACACGGATTATAACAATTCCCAAATATTTTGTAGAAATTAGTGACCCCCAAAATACTGCGTGGTACTGGCTGTGTGACAAGACAAAGATCACCTCAATTCCCAAATGTTTTGTAGAAATTTGTGACCCCCTAAATACTGCGTGGTAATGGCTGTGTGACAAGACACAGATCACCTGAATTCCCAAATATTTTGTAGAAATTTGTGACCCCCAAAATACTGCGTGGTACTGGCTGTGTGACAAGACAAAGATCACCTCAATTCCCAAATGTTTTGTAGAAATTTGTGACCCCCTAAATACTGCGTGGTAATGGCTGTGTGACAAGACACAGATCACCTGAATTCCCAAATATTTTGTAGAAATTTGTGACCCCCAAAATACTTGCTGGCAGCCAGTGACAAGACACAGAAGATCACCTCAATTCCCAAATGTTTTGTAGAAATTTTTGACCCCCAAAATACTTGCTGGCAGTGACAAGACACACATCACCTCTATTCCCAGATATTTGGTAGAAATGAGACCCCCCAGACCCCCCCAGTAGCGTGGTAGAAAGGCAGTAAGAACACACAACAACAATCTCCTATGAAATCTCCTCTCAAATGCGTGCTGAAGCGGTGCGTGGAAACCTTATATAGTGTGCTGCGGGACTTAGCTCTGTGAGCCCATGATTGGGCAAAATTTGCCCAATCAGGACTCTGAGCGGTGATTGGCATACTGTTGAACCTGTCTTGCACCAGACCTGTGGTCAGGTGCAAGGCTGTAGCCAATTACGAGCTTCAGGCCAGTGTAAAAGTGCATTGTGGGCCATTGTGGTGCATTGTGGTCGAACTTGCTCCGAACACCCAGAAATGATCGGAGTTCGCGAGCTAAACGAACAGGCTAAGTTCGGCCCGAACTCCGAACCGTCCGAACCGAGCAGCTCATCCCTAATCATAACCAGTGCACATGTTAAATTAACATAAACATTGTTTTTATTTGCAGTTTCTGGTGGTGGTTATAATGTCGATAGAGATGATGATGATGGTGGTCTGCAACTACGTATGAAACCAATTACAGTAAGTGAACAAATTTAATTATACACAAAAACATTCATATACAGGTGCATCTCAATAAATTAGAATGTCGTGGAAAAGTTCATTTATTTCATTAATTCAACTCAAATTGTGAAACTTGTGTATTAAATAAATTCAATGCACACAAACTGAAGTAGTTTACATTTTTGGTTCTTTTAATTGTGATGATTTGACTTACATTTAACAAAAACCCACCAATTCATTATCTCAACAAATTAGAATATGTTGACATGCCTCAGCTAATGTTGATCAGCTAATCAACTCAAAACACCTGCAAAGGGTTCCTGAGCTTTCAAAATGGTCTCTCAGTTTGGTTCACTAGGCTACACAATCATGGGGAAGACTGCTGATCTGACAGTTGTCCAGAAGACAATCATTGACACCTTTCACAATGAGGGTAAGCCACAAACATTCATTGCCAAAGAAGCTGGCTGGCCAAAGAAGACGTGCGGGCCGTATTTACAATAAGGCAATGTAGACAGGTGCCTACAGTTACCGACCATTGGTGGGGGGGCTTGCTCTGTAATATGTTTTTTACGTTCAACAAAGCAAGATGCCCTCTATGGTGGACACCTTTCTCTATAAAAGTAGAAAAAAATAGAACAAAACAAATGTTTTTAAGAAAACAAAATAAAAAATACATTTAAATTAGACATGTGCACAACACAAAATTTTGTTTTGAACTAATGGATTAGTCCTAAAATGCAATTTATTTAGTTGCTAAAGAAATTCGTTTTCAGTTCTTTAGTATGAAAACTAATTTCATTCATCCGAAAACCAGTGGATACAATTACTTTTGTAGTGGCTCCTCAGAGGGCTGAGATCGCTGCTCGTTACAGTATCTCTCACTCTCAGCACAATGTGGGCCATATTACATAGTTGGTGCTAACTTAACCAGAGCTGTTGTAAACTTACCCGAGCCATTATAGTCTATAAAGATTTTCAGTTTACAACAGCTCTGGTTAGGTTAGCACCAAAATTGTAATACTGCCCCATGTCAGGCAAAGCTGTTACAGTAACTGTCACGGTTCCCAGATCCCACCACGCAGTACTTAACGCCCCACACTCCACAGAACCTAGAAGCTACCAACAGAGTAGCCGTGAAAGATCTAACTGTCTGGTCCTTAGAATTGGCCAGGTAAACTAGCTAGACAGAAAGGGTTAACAACACAGGGAGTAGTCAGCCAAGCCTGAATCAGGAATACAGAGTTCAGAATGGTCAAATGGAATAGCCGGGTCGATATCAGAGCAGTAGCGTAGTACAAGAAAATGGTCTAGGGCAACAGAAGGCAGAATAGTCAGAAACAAGCAGAGGTCAATAACGGGTTAATTCAATATAGCAGTCAGGTACAAGGAGCTCAGGTATGGATAACCACGCAACTGCTGAGAATACACTGAGGGTTTTTAAAGACCTTCACCAGGCCACGCCCCCCACTCAAGCCGTGCCTCTTGCAACCACCTCCCTGCCTGTCTCCATTTAAACCGGGCTTTGGTCAGCGAGCAGCATCAGACATGCTGCCCTCCAGCACACAGGTAGGGCTGGAAGCTCCCAACGTTACAGTACCCCCCTCTCCACGGGAGGCTACCGGACGACCAACAGGACGAGCGGCAGGACGACCACCAGGGCGATCGGGGTGCGAGGCATGGAATGCCCTGACCAACCTAGAGGCAGACATGCCGGAAGCTGGAATCCAGGACCGGTCCTCTGGACCATAACCCACCCAATCGACCAAGTACTGCAGAGTGCCCCTGCACAGCCTAGAATCCAAAACCCTCCTAACCTCATACTCAGATTCACCATCAACCTGAATAGGTGGAGGAGGAGGAACGACCCGCGTGTACCTGTTACACAACAAAGGCTTCAGCAGGGAGGTGTGGAAGACGTTGTGCATGCGAAGATGTTTAGGAAGGGCAAGAGCATAAGCCACAGGATTAATGCGGCGAATGATCTTATATGGACCTATAAACCGAGGTGCCATTTTCATAGAAGGCACCCGCAACTTCACGTTCCTAGTGGACAACCAAACTCTATCCCCCACGTTATAGGAGGGAGCTTGTAACCTATGCCTGTCAGCCTTGCGTTTCTGGACAGCAACATTGCGCTCCGTATTTTCTCGAATCTGTCTCCAAATCTCTTGCAGTTGAGTGAGATGGTCATCGAGAGCCGGGATGGCCTGTTCAGTAAACTGAAGCGGTAGAGCCGGAGGGAAAAAACCATAGATGGCAGAAAAAGGAGAATGGCCAGTGGTCTCGTTAACGGCGTTATTTGTCTTGTTGTTGTGTGGTAAAGCAACGTATGTACTGCTCGAGACCCTGATTTGCCCTCTCTGCTGCCCCATTAGTTTGTGGATGATATGCTGAAGAGAAGGCCAATCGCACCCCCATCTCTGCACAGAAAACCCTCCAGAAACGAGAGACGAACTGGGCTCCTCTGTCAGAGACTATTTCAGACGGAACCCCATGTATTCGTACAATCTCTCTAGCAAATACAACTGCCAGTTCTTTGGCTGTAGGAAGCTTAGGTAGAGGGACAAAATGAGCCATTTTGGAGAAGCGGTCTACAACTGTCAGAACCACAGTATGACCCTTGGACTTCGGCAAGTCCACAATAAAATCCATAGATAGATGAGACCAAGGCCTCTTAGGCATGGGTAAAGACTGCAATAGACCGACAGGCAAGGATTTACTGGTTTTGCTTCTGGCACAGACTTGACAAGCCAAAACAAACAGACGTACGTCTTGTCGCATGGTGGGCCACCAGAACTGTCTGGAGATACTGGTAAGAGTCTTAGTAATACCAGGATGACCTGCTGGTTTAGAATCATGAAACATTATGAGTAATTCTTGTCTTTCCTTTTCAGGTACAAACAACATATCTGGAGGCTTGTCAGGTGGAGCCCCTACTTGAACTGCCTGGAGGCGTTCCAGGAAAGGCGAGGAGACAGACAAGACTGTGGAAGCCACAATACGTTCAGGAGGAACTATAGGATTGTGGTCTTGTGTATTAGATTCATACGGGTCATATTGACGAGATAAGGCATCAGCCTTTACATTGCGGTCACCTGGTCTGTAAGTCAATACAAAATTAAACCGAGACAGTAGCAATGACCACCTGGCCTGTCTCGCGTTCAAATGTTTAGCATCCCCGATGTACGTAAGGTTCTTATGATCAGTAATTATCAATAAAGGGTCAAGAGTACCTTCCAACAAATGTCTCCATTCTGATAGGGCAGACACAATAGCAAGCAATTCTCTGTTACCGATATCGTAATTGCGTTCTGCTGGTGATAATTTTCTTGAAAAGAACCCACAAGGATGTAGAGGTTTTCCTGGAGACTCTCTTTGAGACAGGACAGCCCCAATGCCTATCTCGGAAGCATCAACCTCAAGAACAAACGGAATCCTGGGATCAGGATGCCGTAACACGGGAGCGGAAGTGAAAGCTTGTTTGAGAGCTTTGAATGCTTGTTTGGATTGAGAAGACCAGATCTGGTTCTTCAGACCTTTACGTGTCATATTAATGATAGGGGAGGCTACAGCGGAATAATTCTTGATAAATCTCCTATAATAGTTGGAGAACCCCAGAAACCTCTGTATGGCCTTGAGACCTTGAGGGAGAGGCCATTCTGAGATGGCCGTGAGTTTAGAAGGATCCATCTCAAAACCCTCTGGAGTGATAATATACCCAAGAAATTTCACAGTAGTAATGTCGAATAAACACTTCTCTAGTTTGCAATAAAGACCATTGTCCAGTAATTTTGCTAATACCTGTCTGACATGTGCATGGTGGGTTTTCAGATCGGGGGAGTAAATCAATATATCGTCTAGGTATACTATAACAAAGGTTTGTAAGAAATCTCTGAGCACATCATTAATAAAATCCTGGAATACCGCTGGAGCATTACAAAGACCGAAAGGCATGACCAAGTATTCATAATGCCCACTCCTGGTGTTAAATGCTGTTTTCCACTCATGCCCCTCTTTTATACGTATCAGGTTGTAAGCTCCTCTTAAATCAAGTTTAGTGTATACTGCTGACCCCCTTAACCTGTCGAACAGTTCTGATATGAGGGGGATAGGATACACGTTCTTAATGGTGATCTTGTTAAGCCCCCTATAATCGATACACGGGCGTAAATCTCCCTCTTTTTTAGACACAAAAAAGAACCCAGCCCCTGCTGGAGAAGAGGAACGTCGGATAAAACCTCTCTCCAAATTCTCCTTTATGTACTCCTCCATAATTTGGTTCTCCTTTATGGAAAGAGGATATACTTTGCCTCGAGGAGGCATGGTATCAGGATGAATATCTATGCCACAATCATATGGTCTATGTGGAGGCAGTTTCTCTGCCTCTCTCTTATCAAATACAGCCCTGAGGTCGGCATATTGGTCAGGAACCTCTGTAGATAATGGAGGAGCTGTGGGTGTGTTCAGGGCACCGACATGCTGAATGGGTATTAAACAAGTCCCAAAACAAGCAGGACTCCAAGACAGTATCTCTCCCTTAGCCCAATCAATAACAGGATTGTGTTTCACCAACCAAGGGAAACCAAGTACAACAGGATTGGAAGGTGAATGGATAACTTGAAATATGATTTCTTCTTTATGCAAGAGACCAGTGGTAAGAACCACTGTAACCGTATCGTGAGTAATCCTAGGGCAGGATAACGGTCTGCCGTCTATGCCTTCGACGGCTAAGGGTGTCTCTCTTACAACCAGAGGTAGAGAAATGGAAGAAGCGTAGTTAACATCGATAAAGTTGCCAGCAGCCCCAGAATCCAAAAAAGTGGTAGTCTGTGTGGTCTTGGTCTCCCAAGCCAAGGATACTGGTAACATAAGTTTAGTGTCTTTGACAGGAGACATGCACGTCACACCCAAGGCCTGTCTCCTCAGCTGCCTTAGGTGCGGTAGTTTTCCGGCTTATCATGCATCTTAGGACGAGTAGGACATTGAAATCGTACATGTCCCCCCAAACCACAATACAGGCACAATCCCTCACGAAAACGCCTTGTTCTCTCTTCCTCTGTAAGCCTAGTACGGCCTAGTTGCATAGGCTCAGAGGGAGGAGATAACTCTCTTGGTGGTGCCTGAAAGACAGGGGCCAACCTAGGTAACGGTCTCTTGGGTTTCTCTCTTGGAGTCCTTCTGTCCCTTATCTGATTATCCAGATCTATACAATAATCAATGAGTTCACACAATACCTCAGGTAGTTTACGTGGAGCCAATTCATGCATCAATGACTCTGATAACCCCTCCATAAAAGCCAGAACCAGTGTCTCATTTGTCCAGTTCACATCAGAGATCAAGGTTTTAAATTCTATCGCATAATCAGAAACAGTCCTGTTCCCTTGACGTATGCGGAACAAGGATTTGCCAGCTACCGTGGCCTTTCTGGTAGGATTAAATGTACATTGTAACTCGGCTATGAATTCTTTATAATCCCGTATGATAGGCTTCTCTGCCTCCCATAACGGAGTCGCCCATGTCAATGCTCTGCCAGACAGGTGATTAATAATGAACCCCACTTTGGCAATGTCAGAGAAAAACATCTGTGGATTTAATTTAAAATGAATATCCACATGGACCAAAAATCCCCGGCACTCTGAGGGAGTACCGTCAAACCTCATAGGAGCGGTCATGTGTACCTGGGATGTCTGAACAACAGGGGACACAGGTATATCAAGCAGGGGTGCAACCCCAGCTGGTTCCAGGTGAGCCGTACGAGTCAGGATAGTTTGTAAGGCAATAGCAAACTGATCCATCCTATGATCCTGCTCATCCTGTCTGGATACAAAGTTAGCCAAGTGCTGTGTTAAGTCTGCGGGATCCATAGTGGCCAGATCGTAATGTCACGGTTCCCAGATCCCACCACGCAGTACTTAACGCCCCACACTCCACAGAACCCAGAAGCTACCAACAGAGTAGCCGTGAAAGATCTAACTGTCTGGTCCTTAGAATTGGCCAGGTAAACTAGCTAGACAGAAAGGGTTAACAACACAGGGAGTAGTCAGCCAAGCCTGAATCAGGAATACAGAGTTCAGAATGGTCAAATGGAATAGCCGGGTCGATATCAGAGCAGTAGCGTAGTACAAGAAAATGGTCTAGGGCAACAGAAGGCAGAATAGTCAGAAACAAGCAGAGGTCAATAACGGGTTAATTCAATATAGCAGTCAGGTACAAGGAGCTCAGGTATGGATAACAACGATCTGGCAACTGCTGAGAATACACTGAGGGTTTTTAAAGACCTTCACCAGGCCACGCCCCCACTCAAGCCGCGCCTCTTGCAACCACCTCCCTGCCTGTCTCCATTTAAACCGGGCTTTGGTCAGCGAGCAGCATCAGACATGCTGCCCTCCAGCACATAGGTAGGGCTGGAAGCTCCCAACGTTACAGTAACTGACTGCTGCTCATCACAGCGCTCAGAGTTTTAGTAAAACTAGTAAATAATATTTTTATATATAAGAGGTTATAACAATATTATTTCCTTGTTTTACTGAAACTCTGAGCGCTGTTACAGTCAGTTACTGTAACAGCTGAGACTGCTACATTGTACTGAGAGATAATATAACAAGCAGCCAATCTCAGTGATCACATCCACTTGATTTAAAGGGCTAAAAAAAACAGCTCCTCACTGTATAATGTATAGAACATCCTCCTGCATTAATTAATACCCCTCTCTGTATAATGTATAGAACATCCTCCTGAATTAATGTCCCTCTCTGTATAGAACATCCTCCTCAATTTATACCTTTCTCTGTATAATGTATATAACATCCTCCTGTATTAATACCCCTCTCTATATAATGTATAGAACATCCTCCTGCAATAATTAATGCCCCTCTCTGTATAGAACATCCTACTGCATTGGCATGTGGAGGGTGCAGAACTTCAGATGTTGTGCTCTTCATTTCTGGTCTCCTTCACTCTTCAATGTAATATCACAAAATGGACTGAAACTAAAATGTAGTGCATTTTATTTTAGTTTCTTTCGTTTTTTGTACTGAGCAGTTTCGTATCTCTTGAGTCATACGAAAACTAAATTATCCCAAAATTCGGACTAAATCATTTTAGTACTAAAACGAATGCACATGTCTAATTTAAATCAGTTTATTCTATTTATGGCCGTCACCAAGTCGAATTCCAAATGAAACGCATCAGGCACATTTTAACATTGACTTTATTTAGAAAAAAATCCTTATATCATATACAGTCACCCATGGATAGCTTGTGTTACACTGTGGCTGCTTTAAGGTGACTGTCACGCCGCCCGGCGATGCAGCACCGGCCAGGAGGCTCACCTCGTGTGGGGGCTGGCTCAGACAGATCACCTCGCCGGCATTCCAGGCGGGTGGCTCGGGGGCTGGGGACGTCCAGGGTCCCGCGCGATCCTTCATGGGTCTCTCCGTGCCCGCACTGGGGAGGTCGGCGCCGTAGTTCCACACTGTCCACATGGGACAGGGTGATTCCCGGCATCTGATGGCACTGGGGCGGATGCGGGGGCCCGATTGGTTGCGCGGGTCCAAGGAGAGGATCCCCAAGTTCGAGTTGACCTGATGGGGAAACGTCCCAGGTGATCCTCAGATCCTGATTGGCCATTATCACAGAGTCAGCTGATTGGACGGTGGGGTACTCCTGGGAGGGGCTAGACTACCCTACCACCTATATAAGGTTTTCCAGTACATTTAGTCCTCGCTTCAGCGTTGTATCACTCATAGTAGTGTTCCCTATTGAGAAGCTTCTGCATGTTATTTCTGTGTACCAGTTACTGGCTAGCCATTCGACCTCCCCTATATTGCCACCTGCCTCTGACCACGATTCTGACCCTGATAACGATTATTGGAAAGTCCTTTTGTACCTCGATCCTGAAACTGATCTTCAACCTCTGCACCTGGGCTCTACCTCCTTCACCGCAAACCCTGATAGTGACTCACACCCAACTGTGTTTCTCTTCAGGATGGGTGATAGATAAATTCTTATTGGATCCTATGAGATTCGACCAATTTAGTAATTGCATCTGTTGACTGTGCTAGACTATTTCCTTTTTTATTTTAGGACTCTCTATTCTTCCATTTGATGTGGCTCTAGTGTAGTATAAAATGTATATATACTATAATTTACATGGAATCTCAGTTTTATCAGATATTCCTAAAATCAGGACAAGTATATTCATCTATTGAAATTGTAAATCTTTTCAACTGCACCATTTGAGTAGAAATAATAGTAGGAAAATTGCAAACAAAATGCAAGATGTACTGACTATTATATGTTAAAAAATCTGTATCATGTGTATGGTTGCAATTTGCAAGAGAGCAGATAATCCTAGTGAAGCAAATAAAGAGCAAGAAAAGTCAAAAGTCATTAATTCATGTAAGGTGAAAAAACCTCCTAGGGTTATTCATTAAGAACGGGTGTTTGTAGAAGTTGTAAACATAGGCTAAAATCTCAGTTTTTTTCAACCACTAAACTTCAGTGTTTAACCCTTTCGCTGCTGAGGCTTTTCACACCTATGTGCTGAGGTCATTTTTACCGTTTTCGCTCATCATGTTTAACCGCGTTTTGAAGCCATATTTTGATATATGACCCAGACATATTATATATCGTTCTTTCCAGCAGACTTGGCAGATTCATAATATGTCATTATTATATGTATGCGTCATGTCCTGTCTGTATATTATAACAAAAAATGCAAAAAAATTAGAATTTTAAATAATTTATTATGTGTAAAGTGTTTTTTTTTCACATTTTAACATGCGATCGTTTGCGGTTATATTTTCTATGGGGTGCGCTTGTTAACAAAATTAGAAATGGGGACTCATTAAATTTTTTTGTGGAAAATGTCGCTATTTTTAACAAACGCATCGCATACTAAAATCGTCAGTGCAGCATCATTGTTCACATTATAATTGAAATGGGAACAATATTGCTGCACTAGCAAAACAAAAACCAAAAAAACCTTTTTTTTTTTTTTAAATTTTAATATATTTTTATTTTTAGTTTTAATTTTTATTTTTAAAAAAAACTTTTACATGGTCAGGTTTGGTATCGTTGGAAAGGTCATGCTCTGGCCGATCCAATGATATCAAACATTAACCCCTAGCTGCCACGGATCGGGAGATAGGGGGTTCATTGGAACCGAGGATCGTGATCCGGCTCCCCAGGGGTTAATGACAGCCACCGTTTGGAAGGGCAGGCTGTGCCCTTCCAAACGGTGCCTGGATTAACCTGTGCACCCCGGCGATTGGGAGGGAGAGAGGTCCGAAGGACCTCCCCCTCCCTTTCAGACGCCTCCTCCGCACAAGCAGGGGAGCTCCTGAATTAGATGTCATCGCACCGCCGCGATGACATCTAATGGTGCCGGCGGCGGTCCCGGGTGCTGGGCTGACATTGAGAATGTCAGCCCGCACCGGGGGGCACAGCGATCGGCTGGAATCCGGCCGATCGCTGGCCGCAAAGGGAGGACGCGCTCAGCGCGTCCTCCGCATGGAACAGTACTGCGGGTGGACTTGCTGCGCGCGTCCTCCACAGTGAAAGGGTTAAAAAAAAAATTAGCATCATCAAAGAAGCCTCTCAAAATGCTCTGAGTTTTGCTTTTGTGAAATGATGAAATTGCCGGTGCTTATTGAATAACCCCCATAGCCTTTAGGTGAAAAAAAATCAATAGTTTATAAAAAAGGTCTGTTTCATTTATCGGTCTCTTTCTGCATCTCAAAGTCATTCTATTCAGACAGAAGCAGGTGAGCTGTGCTCTATAAAGCTAAGAGCAAATATTGTTCTTTTAAAAATAAACATGACTTAATTAAATTTCCAATGAGGTAACTTCTTGCCAAATTATGCAGAAATGTAATATTCAGTGCTATGAAATTATTAAAACTGCAATGAATTTAAAGAGTATCCGGCACAGCAAAATGGTTACAATATCAACCGCATATGGAAAAAAAATATGACGACCTGCAGCAAACACCTAGATGCCCTCACAGAAACATCTCATTAATGTTCTTCTTTGCATGAATTGCAGCCTTCTGTGGCGAGTCAGGGATTAAGTGGATGAGTGAGTTGTCTTTTATCATTTGTGCCTATGTGCCTATTAGGGATGGGCCGAACACTCCCGTGTTCGGTTCGCATTCGAACTCCAACATTTGAAAAAGTTGGAATTCGAACGCGAACACGATTCGAACTCAATGCAAGTCAATGGGGCTCGAACGTTCGAAAATTAAGGTGCCCTCCAAGAGGGCATATATGCAAGATATTGGTCATAAAAGGTGTATGGTGTTTGAAAGGATTTTGAAATTTGATAGCTAATTCACTGTATACTAGGGATGTGTATTTCGGGTTTCGGAATTTCGGAATTTTCACGAAATTTCCCGATTCGTGTTTTCGGATGCGGCCGAATTTCCGAAAATTTTTAGATCCGAAAATGGCAGATCCGAAAAGTTTTCCGAGCTGAAACGAAATATTTTCGGAATTTTCGAATGGACTTGAAATGTGTCAAATCGAAATTTATTGCTTTGAAACGAGGAGAACAGACGTTCCGAAAAAACGAAAATTTCCGAACTTACGAAAAGTCGATACAAAAAACGAGCAAAGTGACACGAAAATACGAAAAATGGTCGATATTCCGAAAAAAAAAGTACACGAAAAACAAATCGAACCGAATCGAACCGAAAAAAAAATCGGTGCACAAGCCTACTGTATACATATTTCTATATTCTAGTAATATTTGAAAGCTATATAAATATATAGGGCCTGACTGACTGCTCAGCAAATACGTAATTTGTTCATTGAGATAATGCTGAGTCCGGTCTTTCTCTTGGCTCCCTGTTTTTTTACCAATGAGTGCAAATTTTCTATTTAACTCTACTTCCTCTTGAAACTAAGAAGGTTGGCTGGCCGAGAGGAAGGAAGGGATACAGCTGTTTAATTGTTCATATATCCTATGGAACATTCTTGCCCAAAAGCAGGATATAGATGTGTGACGTCAATTTAGTCTTGCCTACTAGGCAAGGACAGGAAATGTTTGTGTAAGTCTAGGCTAGTAGAAAAAACATGCTTGTCTAATTTGATAGATGTGAAATGGGCTGTATCGCTTTTCTTTATATTACTGATGTATTGATTCTTTATTGGCTTGTTATCCATGAATTTGTGACACTCCTATTTTGACAAAACTACTGATGTGTTAGAAACTTGCCAGAATAAGACGAAATACCCAAGTCAGAATTTGTGTCCTGGTCTTTTATTCTCACTCGAGTTGTTTCCTGTATGATCACTGGGTCTGGTGACAAATCAGCTATCTTTCTCATCACTGGACCGTGGCCATTCCTGTGATGCTTTTGCAGAATACATTTCAGTGTTCTCGGTACTGCCCTGGGGGACAGGAAACAATAAAAAAACGAATTTTTTTAAAAAAGCGTTTTTAACCAAAAACTTTTTTTGAGCCATTTCACCGCTGCGCGCTGAGCAAATTTTTACCACTTTTGCTCATGTTTAAACGCGATTTGAAGACATGGGAAATGTTTGAGCAACAACGAGTGGGAAAAATTACGATCTTAATGCAAACGTTAACGCTCACTTGCGTGAGCATTAACATTTGCTGCGGCGTTCATCGCATATTTGTACCGATTCCCCAGGACAGACCTGGTAGGATCCCTGGTAACAGACCTCTAACCCTCCGATCCTTAGGATGGTCAGGACTCGGGACCACTAATCCTAACCTCTAGCAGCCACACAGGCCAGGGAGACAGCACCAACAATATACACTACAGACTGAGATCAATATATGTTTGTACTGCGCTATAGTATATGGCAGGATGAAAGCGCACCAGCAGTAACAAGCAGCGGAATATACCAGACAGGGGCGCAGAGCAAGAGTAGTTGTTATAACAAAACCAGGTCAGCAACGTTTAGGCACTTGTACTGCGCTACTGTATATGGGGAGAATCGGCGCACACCAGTAGCAACAGGAGGCAAACAGAACAGGCAGGGAGTACACACAGAGAATAGTCAAATGGCAGGCAAAGCCAGCAACAGATCGGGTCCTCAGAACAAGCAGGGTAAGTAACAAGTATACAAACTGATTCGGTAAGCTAGCGATGCGGGAATGAAACTCCACGGCAAGGCGAGGTGTAAATGCACGCTCCTGATTTAAAGGTCCCGGCGGCTCCGCGTCATCAAGAAGTGCCCTGCCCCCTGATCACTCACAGCTGCGCCGGGTGCCACCAGAGCTCCTGGCATTCAGCCAGCTGGCGGCAACATGCGTCCGGGGGCCACCCGATCGCCACCCGGGGCCCAAGATGTTACAATATTACAATCCAAACGCAAACGGGTTAAGTAACCAAATTTGTAAGAAGAAGAATTAATGCAGCATATGAATCCTCACACTGCCGCTCAGCACCTCTACAGTCTGACGCTAGCTTTAACCGGCGCGCTGTGTGCAGCTTCTGAGAAGATACGCTATTAGTGTAGCGAGGAAGCATCGCTCCCTCTACACTAATAGCGTATGTTTTCAGAAGCTGCACACGGCGCGCCGTTGTATGCAGCGTCTAACACCGTGGGAGACGGGAGGCTGCGCTTGTTGGTGGATCCAGGAATCAGGTGAGTAATAGAAAGGAAAAAAAAGTTTTATTTTATGCTCCTTGGGACATTTAAAAATGTCCTCGGATTTTTTTTTTTTTTTTTAGAAATGTTTCGCCTTACCTTAGTCTGGTGGTCAGTCAGTGGAGGCTCCCTGGATGCTGGTTGTGGGGGAGGGTCTGCCATGGCCACAGGTGCAGTGGCTCCCTCCCTGCGCCACCTCTCGGCCACATGCACCCGGCCGGCCTGCCCGCACAGTCGCAGCTCTGTCATCCGGCGGCCGCATGCTTCTCAAGGGATCCTTGGGAGGCCCCGGCGGGCTGCCCTCTGCAGTGCCTGATTAGAAGGCCTCGTCTGCCTGATGTTTTAGCAACAAGATTGTTTTATCCCATAGGCTTCAATGTTTAAAATATTTCCATTTTAATTCAATATCTAATAAACCGTTGCTTATAATATTCTGCAGTAAAGAGTCTCTTTATTTTTAGATCTTTTTAGGATTTTTTAAGCATTTTTTTAAAAAAATTCTAAATTATTATTTTTTTCGAACTTTTTGCGAACGGCCTGAAAAGTTCGAAGTTCGCGAACTTTCGAACAGCCGATGTTCGATGCGAACATCGAACCGATTCGAACCGGCAGCCAATCCCTAGTGCCTATCTCTAGCCAATCTTTTCACCCCATTCCAGTAACACAGAATATCCTTACTGCACATGTTTTAATGGCTGCTGATCCACGATACCCGTGAGGAGGACTTCTGGACAAGACTCAGTTATTTAACCAATGCAGAGATGTGGAAACCGAGTGCTTGTAGCATGTGTGCTCTTCTAGGTACCGGTAGCTGGTCTGCTGTGATGCAGCTCCGAGCAGGTCAAACTTGGAAGATTTAGGAGCAAAACATTACACATTTGATACAGCATTTTAATGTTGCCGGTAAATACAGCACTCGAGACATTCAGGAGAACGGCTCAAGCTCTGTGATTATTTTTTTAACGGCTTATCACATCCCAGAATTAAGCTGTGCTTGTGTCTGTCACAGATCCCCCTTGATTCCAAGATATTGGTCCCTGTATACAGTACCCTATCTACCCCTCTGATCCTGAAAAGGGTTAACGGAACTTCTCTGCTATTGGTGAAACTCTTCCACGTGACCACTGGGAAGATAGATCACACCAGTTCCTAAATATATAGCAGCAATCTTTGTTTTAAAATATTTCACTCGCGTTAGGCGCTTTTCAGCTGGTCACGTCAATTGTTTATATAATGCACGACTTGGCTGAGACACGGGAACATGCTGGTATAAAGCAGCAAGGGGATCAGCCGCCTAGATGTAGCAGCAAGGGAATCCTGGATGAGCAAGGGCCTCAAATCAGCAACTAGCCCACAGGAGATACATAAAGAACATGCTCCAGAGCACACCTATAACAGAGTGAATATTGGAGCAAGGAAGTCTGGGAACTCCACCCTTATGTAGCAGTTCTTAGGTTCCTTATTGGAAGCCCCCGTGGTCTAACAACCTGCGCCAGATTGCCCAGCCACTCAAGTCCAGGGGTGGAATATATTGTCATGTAAGGTGCTGTCGTGAGTTTAAGTGGCAGCAGCAGCACTGGCTCAGGACATTTTGTGGCGCCGCCAACATGTGACGTGACAGATTTCAGATATAGGTGTGAATGAGAGTTGAGTGACATTCAACATATGGTGTGCAATAAAATCACATTCTCTGTATATTTCAAAAATTCAATGGAAACTGTAGGCACCAATACACATTTCTATAACATTTGCATATATTAGGTTCTCTTAAAATAAAATATGTTGGGAATCTAACTTTCATGGGTTCAAAATCGTCTTTAGCTTCTGGGGTCTGTTGGATCTTGGTTGCAAGTTGATTTAGCTAAGTAATAGGTGAACACTATTTAGAGACATCCCAATTGATTTAAGGGAAAAGTTTGCACAATCCACAAATTGCTGTACCACGTGTTTGCAGTTAGGTACAGGCCATTCCAAGACAGTATTTATCTTCTCTGGGTTGGTCTGTCTTCGACCATCAGACAGTATAAAACTCAGGAATTCTTCTGACTTTACCACAAATATGCACTTTTTAGTTTTCCATACAATTGTATTTGACGTAGTGTTGACAAAGTTGTTTTACATGGAAAATGTGACCTTCACAGGATGGTAGGAATACCAATGTGCTGTTCAAGGAAATTACCAGGAAGTTAGAATGAATCAATCTAGAAGTTTCTTATTTTTATGGCCGTTGCAAAATCCAATTCCAAATGAAACGCATCAGGCACATTTTAACATTGACTTTATTTAGAAAATTCCCTTATATCATATACAGTCGCCCATGGAGACCTTGTGTTACAATGTGGCTGCTTTAAGGTGACTCACTACCAGTTGTGTTTCTCTTCAGGATGGGTGATCAATCCATTCTTATTGGATCCTATGAGATTCGACCAATTTAGTAATTGCATCTGTTGGCTGTGCTAGACTATCAGGGTAATTCAAAGAGATTCGAATGGCTGCCTAAAGGGAACCGAACGCTGAAAATCAGCATTCGGTTACCTTTCTTGGCCATTCGGCTATCCAGAGAGCAGGCAAGTCGCCAAATCCTGGCGAATTGCCTGCACATACGGTGCCTGTTCAGTGCCTGTTCGAGGGCAGTGAATCCCCATAGAGAAGTAATGCTTTGGCTATTCAGAGAGCAAAAGCCAGCAGTGAAAAGTTGCCAAATTGCCCTGCCATTCGGTGGTTTCATGCGGCAGATTTATTCAGGCGAATCCCATAGGCTTCAATGTTAAAAATATTCCCGTTTTAATTCAATATCTAATAAACTGTTGATTCTAATATTCTGCAGTAAGGAGTCTCTTTATTTATAGATTTTTTGGATATTTTAAGCATTTTTCGGGATTTTCTTTTTTTAAAAAAAATTACGATTTTTTTTAAAAAAAATTTAATTTTACTTATTTTTTCTGTAACAGCCCTTTTTATTAAAATTCCTTGGATCTCATTTGTAAATTTCAGACATTTTCGCTCAGTAATTTGCTTGCAAACAGCGTTTCACTTTTCAAACATTCACCTTTCCAGCCTGGTGTTTAAGAGCATTTCTGGGAAGCTGCCACCCTATCTGAATAGACTGCTTCCCCCAGCAGCTCCCTCATCCTATAACCTCCGATCCAGGACCAGCACCTTACTTGCAATACCACAATACAAAAAGACAGTGGCTCGATCCTCATTTTCCTACAGAGCACCACAATTATGGAATAACCTCCCAGACACCATCAAATCTTCCACCAGTCTTAAGTCACTCAAGAGCTCCTTACTAACATACCTCAATACAGAATGCACCTGTAAACATGTAACATAATGACTATTTTTCTACATATTTATTTTCTGTTAATCTGTATATGTGTTGTTTTCTTAATATCTTGCATTGTATTACTTTGTATTTCTGTAACTGTAACACTTCAATGTTCTTGAACCCAGGACATACTTGAAAACGAGAGAAATCTCAATGTATCCTTCCTGGTAAAATCCTTTATAAATAAATAAATAAATAAATAAATAAGCGTGCTGTTTTTTTCATTTATTCACTCCATTCGTCTGTGGTGTCGGATTTTTCCGGCGGCTGTGCTGCGTGTGATCGGCTCCTGCTCGGGTTTTTCTGGCGTTTTCAGCGGGGTTAATCCAGATGTTTTTGCTGGTTTTCGGTGTGCCTTCGCCAGGTTTTGCGGTGAGTTGTTGCTGGGTTTGCGGTGACTTTTCCCTGCAATTCGGGGACCCTGTGGTGTTTGCTGAATACACCGCAGGGTTTGCCGAAATGGGATCGCCAAATCGAACCGAATTGAAGAGAACGAAAAGTCACCGAACGTGCGGTGACTTTTCAAATCTCTTTGAATAACCCTGTATATGTTTTGCTTTATTTTAGGACTCTCCATTCTTCCATCCGCAAAATGCAAGTTGTACAGGTTTTTGTATGTTAAAAAATGTATATCATATGTATGGTTGCAATTTGCAAGAGAGCAGATAATCATAGTGAAACCAATAAAGAGCAAGAAATGTCAAAAGCTCGTCAGTCATTAATTCATGTAAGAGGAAAAAACCACCTACAGGGTAATTCAAAGAGATCCGAATTGCTTGAGAAAGGTAACCGAACGCTGAAAATCAACGTTCGGTTACCTTTCTTGGCCATTCGGCTATCCAGAGAGCAGGCAATTCGCCAAATCCTGGCGAATTGCCTGCACATACGGTGCCTGTTCGGTGCCTGTTCGAGGGCAGTGAAATCCCCATGAAAAAGCACTGCTTCGGCTATTCAGAGAACACAAACCAGCAGTGAAAGGTTCCCGAAATGCCCTGCCATTCGGTGGTTTAATTCGGCAAGTTTATTCAGGAGAATCCCACAGGCTTCAATGTTAAAAATATTCTGGTTTTAATTCAATATGTAATAAACCGTTCATTATAAAATTCTGCAGTAAAGAGTCTCTTTATTTATCGACTTTTTTCGGATATTTTAAGCTTTTTTTTTTTTAAAAAGTCCGATTTTTTATTTTTATTTTATTTCATTTATCGGTCTCTTTCTGTATTTCAAAGTCATCCTATTCAGACGGAAGCAGGTGAGCTGTGCTCTATAAAACTAAGAGCAAATATTTTTCTTTTAAAAACAAACATGATTTAATAAAATTTCCAATGAGGTAACTTCTTGCCAAATTATGCAGAAATGTAAAATTCAGTGCTATGAAACTTAAAGGACAATGAATTTCAATGTTAAAAATATTCCTGTTTTAATTCAATATCTAATAAACCGTTCATTATAAAATTCTGCAGTAAAGAGTCTCTTTATTTATCGATTTATTTAGGATATTTTAAGCATTTTTTTTTTTAAAAAGTCTGATTTTTTATTTTTATTTTATTTTAAGTTTACTTATTTTTTCTGTAACAGCCCTCTTTATTATCATTCCCTGGACCTCATATGCAAAGTTCAGACATTTTCGCTCAGTACTTTCTTTGCAAACAGCGTTTCACTTTTCAAACATTCATGCAAACTGTTTTGCTAATTTATTCACCTCCCTCGTCTGCGGTGTCGGCTTTCTCCAGAGCCTTCGCTGCGTGTGATCGGCTCCTGCTCGGGTTTTTCCAGCATTTTCGACGGGTTAATCCAGATGTTTTCGCGCGTTTTCGGCGTGCATTCGGTGGGTTTTGCAGTTCGTTTTCGTCGGGTTTGCGGCAGCTTTTCCCTGCAATTCGGGGACCCCGTGGTGCTTGCTGAATACAACGCAGGGTCACCGAAATGGGATCGGTAAAAGGAACCGAATTGAAGAGAACGAAAAGTCACCGAACGTGCGGTGACTTTTCGAATCTCTTTGAATTACCCTGCTAGGGTTATTCATTAAGAACGGGTGTTTGTTGAAGTTGCAGTTTTTTTCAAGCACTACAAACTTTGGTGGTTCAAAAAAAAGTAGCATTATCAAAGAAGTCTCTCAAAATGCTCTTTGAGTTTTTATTTTGTGAAATTATGAAAATGCTGATGCTTAGGGAATAACCCTCATAGCCTTTAGGTGAAAAATATCAATCCATAATTTATAAAGAAGGTTTGTTTCATTTATCGGTCTCTTTCTGCATCTCAAAGTCATTCTATTCAGACGGAAGCAGGTGAGCTGTGCTCTATATACCTAAGAGCAAATATTGTTCTTTTAAAAACAAACATGATTTAATTAAATTTCCAATGAGGTAACTTCTTGACAAATTATGCAGAAATGTAAAATTCAGTGCTATGAAATTTAAAGGACAATGAATTTAAAGAGCATCCAGCACAGCAAAAATGGTTACAATATCAACCACATATGAAAAAATGATGACCACCTATTTGCCCTCACAGAAACATCTCATTAATGTTCTTCTTTGCATGAATTGCAGCCGTCTGTGGAGGGCCAGGGATCAAGTGGATGAGTGAGTTGTCTTTTATCCTATGTGCCTATGTGCATCTGCATCTCTAGCCAATCTTTTCTCCCCATTCCAGTTACACAGAATATCCTTAACCCTTTCACTGCTGAGCCATTTCACGCCTGTGTGCTGAGCTCATTTTTGCCGCTTTTGCTCATCATGTTTAAACGCGTTTTGAAGCCTTATTTTAATATATAACCCAGACATATTATATATCGTTCTTTCCGACAGACTCGGCAGATTCATAATATATCATTATTATATGTATACGTCATGTCCTGTCTGTATATTATAACAAAAAATGCAATATAATTTGAATTTGCAATAATTTTCAACGTATAAAGTGTTTTTTTTCACATTTTAAAATGCGAGCGTTTGCGGTTATATTTTCTATGGGATGCGCTAGTTAAAAAAATTAGATAAAATCGTTAGTGAAGAATCATTGTTCACATTATTATTGAAATGGCATCCAACGGGTTAAAGCCAGGCACCGTTTGGAAGGGCAGGCTGTGCCCTTCCAAACGATGCCTGACTTTGATTACTGCCCCACACGGAAGGGGAGGCAGAGAGGTCAAAAGGACCTCCCATCTCCCTTTCAGGCACCTCCTCTGCACTCGTGGGGGGCGCCTGTAATAGATGTCATCGCGTCGCCGCAATGACATCTATTGCTGCCCGCGGTGGTCCCGGATGCTGGACTGACATCAAGGATGTCAGCCCGCACCGGGGGGCACAGCGATTGGCCAGAATCCGGCCGATCGCTGGCTGCAAAGGGAGGACGCGTCCTCCACATCCACCGCTACCGGCTCAAGCTCTGTGCTTATTTTATTTTTTTAACGGGTTATCACATCCCAGATGTAAGCTGTGCTTGTGTCTGTCACAGATCCCCCTTGATTCCAAGATATTGGTCCCTGTATACAGTACCCTATCTACCCCTCTGATCCTTGAATGGTCAGTACAGCTGACTACCTTCAGGGACTCTACCTTGATACAACCAGCAAATGTTAACAGACTAGAGAGTAGCAGAACAGAGCGGGCCCTGATAGTATAGATCAAGGGTCGGCAACCCCCGGCACGCGGGTCTGTCTCTGCTGGCACGTGTGAGCAGATCCCCCCCGAGAAAATATTGCCGGCCGCCACGTTCATTTCCTACTACAAGCGGCCGCCGGCATGAAGCTCGGCTGCTCGTCTGGGATCCAATAGCCATGTTCACGTGAACTCCGTGATTTCGCGAGATCGAGGCTGGCTGGTGGATGGATCCCAGGCGAGCGGCAGAGCTTCATGCTGGCGGCCACTCATAGGAGGAAAAGCAAGCGGTGCCCAGCAATATTTTCTCGGACTCGGAGGGGCCTGACTGACAGCAGAGGAGAGGTGAACTGGGGGGCAATATTTCTATGTGAGCTGGGGGCAATATATCCATATGAGCTGGCCTTTGGCAATACATCCATATGAACTGGCCTGTGGCAATATATCCATATGAGCTGGCCTGGGGGCAATATATCCATGTGTGAGCTGGGGCAATATATATGCATGTGTGAGCTGGGGGAAAATATATCCATATGTGACCAGAAATTCTCACCGTGATATCTTTCAGTGAGCTCTTCTTATCCTCGGAGAAAGCATAAAACATCATCCCAACATGGTATAGCCCATTAACTTAATTGGCATATGAATAAAGAAAGAAAGGAACTCACATGGTCTGGTGTCACTGCTCTGACACCAGATTAGCTGGCTGCTGGTATATTATGGAGGTACCGGATCCCCCTCTATCCCATAGTCTGTGTGGTCTCCTTAGTAAAACAGCAGCAGCAGGACCATCAGTCAGTAATTAAAATAATTTATTGTATCAGTAAAACAAATAAAACAGTACTGAGACGCGTTTCGTGAAAACAATCAATTCCTCAGATACAGGTACGATACAGGTAGATATCATTGCACAGCTTCTTACGCTCTGCGCCACTATACCAGCATCGGGACACACACAAACAGACAGATTGCGTGGCTTCTTACCCTCTGCGCCCCTAAACCAGCATCAAGCACACACAGACAGATTGCACGGCTTCTTACCCTCTGCGCCCCTATACCAGCATCAATTTATCTGGATCCATCATGATGACGACCCCTATTCTCGTCCCTATTTTCCTGACCGCCATATTTATGCAATTGTATTTTATGTTTGCCTTTATTTAAAAAATCTCCCTCCATTTCTGTTAGAAAAAAGCTTTGCTCCCCTTCCCGTCCTCCCCTCCTCGCCTCCTCCATGCATGGTCACACAATGTGCTTTTTCACATAACCTTACTCACTCTCTTCACAGCAGGCCTGGACTGGCCATCGGGCATACCGGGTGTTTGCCCGGTAGGCCGCAAGCCTACTGGGCCGGTCGACCGCAGCCCGCTAGTCTTGACACACACAACCGGTGGCGAGCAGGCTAGGCCGACTGTAAAATCTTACAGCCGTCATCCGAGGCGCTGCTAGAGTGAGGACGGAGCACATGGGGCTTCTTCGTCGGCTTCCCCTTCGCTGGCGCCTTGCTTCGTGTGGTTGGGGCTGGCCACCTGTGACGTCAGGAGTCTCACACTCATAACAAGGAGCAGGAGGAAGCTGGCCGTGCACGCGAGGGACCCACTCAGCATAGCGTGGGTGCAGCGGCGGCCGTATTGAAGGCTTGGTATAGCAGCCCGTCGCACATATTTCTTATTTTTTTTTTAATTCTTTATTTTTGAGAAGTGCAGAAGTATCACAACACTGTGCATAACCATAATGGCCTCGCAGGGCCAAAACCAAGTCATCAGTTAAACATCAAGTGGTAAGAAATATGAAGGTCATCTAGGCAAAGCATATATAGATATATATAATAAGGTCAACTCTGTAAAGAAAAAATCTCGACTAAGGATAGGAACAAACATTTCACAGAGTCCTTGGCAGGTAACAGCAAAATAAAAAAGTAAACAAATCAGGGAATCTCAGCATAAGATGTAAGAAAAAACTTAATGGAGGGGGGAAGGCAAAGGTCAGATTCATGCCATCCCCAGAGCTTTCCCACAGGCCTAACTGACCCAGGGAGGCCAAGGGAGTAGAATGGCACCAGGCCCGGGTAGTCGGGGGCCTTGCAGGGCGTTAAGCCAAGAAAGGCGGACCCCAAAAAATCCTGGAAACGCCCAAAAAAAAAGGGGGGGAATGGGACGTGAAAATTTCAACAGAGGAGAGCTAAACAACAACAAAAACCTCACGTAGGCACCCCAAAAAATAAGGGAAGCGTAGAAAGAAAGGAGAAAAAATAAAATAAATTAATAATAAAGGGGTCTCAGGTGAGGAGGGAATCTCATCAGAGGATGTTCTGGTTCAGAAGTCAAATCGAAATCAGAGTGTGGTGGTCCGGTGCAGCCATTGTCAACATTAAAGAGCAGGATGGACAGCTGTGCCAATTGAAGACCGAGAGGAGGGGGTGCACAGTAGAAGCGACCTAACCCGGGGGAATGCACGTCCAGTCTAGAGCGAGTCCTGCACCCAGAAGCAGAGACCAGGCCTCGGCTGGGTCAGAGATGGTAATCTGCACATCGTTGTGGGTTACCACTAGGGAACCTGCCATACCCCAACAGTAGCAGACCCCTTTAGGCCGCAGGAAAGTTGTCACCTCTCGTAGCTGCCGGCGTGCCACCAGGGTCGGGAACTCTAAGTCCTGGTAGAGGGAGATCGACGCTCCCTCAAACAGAAATGCCTGAGCTCCTGGGGCCAACATAAGGCGCGTCTTGGCCGCCATATCTCTGGTCATTGCTATGATGTCTCTTGGTGCACTCCCAGGAGCCATCACAGCCTTGCGGATCCTGAAAACACTCCCGAACATCTCAGGTGCCCCAGGGGGCGACTCCGACACTCGAAGGGCCAGACGGTTCACATATGTCAGAAGTTCTGCCGGTGACACTGTTAGCGATGCCGAGCCCCGACACCAAGCTTCACGCCTGGACACCTATCTTTAAACCTCGCCTTCTATGTATTAGCCGCCACTCGACCGGTCGGAGAATAAAAGACACGCAGAGACAGTATCCCGTGTGCAATCATTCTATTGATTTATTCTTGAGATAGTTCTTTTAAAGGTTTCAGGAGGGAGGATACAGGAAAGAAGAAGGGGAGGAATGGGGAGGACACAGGGTGGTACATATCGGGCGAGACGCAGCTCACCAATCAGAAACGTACATTGCATAGATTAATTGCATTAAGCTATATTAAGAGATGGGGCTTAGATTAATTAATAATGAAAGCCATCACCGCACGTAGCAAGTTATCAATTAACATTGGTCAGGTCGACATAAACTCGTCTTCGGGAATGAATCAATATTCGGCTCGGTCAAATGGAGTTATGTCAATAGAGGGATGAGTAGAAATGATCAAGGTGCAGAAAAACAATTTTAGCTGCGACAGCAGAATAAAGATCATCATTAAAAGCAGGATTAGAAATCATGAGCAAAAGGCCTAGATACAGAGAGGACCAGACTAAGTTAGTGGTCAATGTGAGCAAGCACGCAGAGAGATCATTAGCAACATATTTCATTAGTGTAATTAGTAGAATTAATACCTAACAACTCTCCCTTTTGTTGCAACCGCGACAATACGTCATATAAAACGTATTAATTCACCCTTACCATTCTGCTGCTGGCCACATCGGTCGAAAAGACAACCGATCAATTTATAGATCAGGTAGACGGAAAATGTCATTACTAGGACCACTAGCAGTCCAGCAAGGATACTCTTGCCCATGGATCCTAGCCAGGAACCAATACCTAAGGACCAATCCCATCCATCGAACAGACCATGTGCTTTCTCCCGGAGATGGGACTGGACTTCCTCTAGGTTGTCTAACTCGTGGTGGATCGCCCCTGAATTATCAGGCATCCACGAACAGCAGGAGGAGCCTATTCTCTGACACACCCCTCC